>CM070744.1:984431-1264165 GCA_036346245.1 Bonia amplexicaulis
CACGGGGCCTTATAACGATGTGAGGCATACAATACTTTTCTTTATCATCACCTTTGTCTTGTTTGTAGCTTCCTTTCTACATCCAATGACCAGTCCTCTGCTTTGCTAGAGGATCGGTAGATGTAGAAAAGATTGGTGGACGGGTCTTTTGGAAATCAGCCCATCGAGAGGTGATTGGGGCACCTTCTCTATTAACATTATTTCCACCTTGTTGACCTGGGGATCGGGTTGCAATCTGCTCAAGAAATCGGTATCTTTGTTCTAATATTACGGCCATATTACATTCCGATCGATATCATTACGCTCTATCATAGCTAACACACTTGCAATTGTAGTCGATCGGTGGCGGGTGCACCACCTATTGGTCTCTTTCGATCTGCCGTGTTGGGTCCATTGTGAGAGTCGCGCGGTTGGAAACTTGAGATTAGCTTTGCGTGACTTTGGTAAACAAGAATAGATAAGTAAGACTTGAATTTTTCAAGGCAAGTATAGGATGAAAAGGTAAGAATTAAGGCGAACAAGACGGAAAGCTTTGAATACAACGAGTAATCGATAATTAGATAAACAACATAAAGGATAGTTAACATAAGGATTACAATAAGCAAGTGGTATACACACACCACTTAGGGTTCATGATACAACTTGCATTACATTACCAAAGTACCACTACTACACGGTCGAGACTAAACTAACAGATACTAACTACTCCTCTCTGGCATCTGGTGCTGGCAAGGTGCGAGGGGCTGCAGGACGGAACCACGCACGGTACTCCCGAGTAGTCGGCACATGCCTCGTGAGACCTGCAGTCGCACGAGGAGGCAACATGCTGGGAGACTCTCCGCAGCATCGACATCTCGCTTTGCCTCGGCCGCCTCATGGCGGACGAGGCGAGACAGGCTGCTGCGCCTCGGCGTGCCTCGCAATGCTTCTGCTTGAAGGGACCGTGACTCCTTCACGGCCCGCTCGTCTTAAGCTCTGTTGGGCCACGATGTTGGCGACCCCCGGCAAACGGGGATCGTCTCCCTCGTGGAACTGGGGCACTAAGAAGGCCCTCCCGCCGTCCAACGACCGCGGGATCAGATCAAAAGGAGACTCGGCCAACTCCAGATCGTAGTAGTCACGCAGGTAGATTGCGGCCTTCCTGGCCACATCCTGCAAGGCGTCCTCCTGGCTGATGCGGCGAGCAACGAACCTCCGCTCCTGGTCTGGGCGGACAGGCAAGGGGATCAAGGTCACCCAAGCCTTCCACTCGTACCTCTCACAGTCGTGGAAGCGGTGACGGCATGAAACACGGGTGTGCCGGTGCACGCTCCCAAGCTTCTTGCATCTCCCAAAGCTTGAAGGCCAACCCTCCATACGCTCGGGGCGGGAGTGGATGAAGTGCACCATCTGCGAAACGAAAATTTTGAAGTTAGACAAGTAAAGTAATAAACATTTTGCAAAAATAAAACTTAAGTCGAATCGCACTAAGATGGGTAAGATAGCAACAAGAGAGAAGCAAGACAAGATAATACTTATATTTTCATCAACTTCTTTTAGAATTTAAATTAGGTTTTGCGATGAAATCGCTTCCTAAATTTCCTTAGGTCTCAACCTACGGTCAAGAAACACCGCTCGATACCACTTCTTGTCACACCCGTTGCGGGGGTGATGTGAGGACACGGCGTCCCGCAACTATTCACGCATGAACAGTTATGGAACGTCGCGCAAGAGTATACCATCGCAGATTACAGCAAAAGACCAACATATATTACAAGATAAGGTTTAACAACCCGGTTTTGCGGCGGGCATGCAAGCCGAAATATATTACAATACAAAAGAACTACCGAGAACTCGGCGTATTTGGGACCTAAAACCAAGGATCTTCATCGGGATCGGCTCCTCGACGTTTCTTCAACAGAGCAGCCCTCGCTTGACATCTTGATCATCTAATGTGTTCAACAAGTCGTGAGCTAACCACTCGACAAGCCACAAAGGAAACCTAGCTTAACTATTTATGCGATTCAACAAAGGTTGGGAGTATACTTGGTTTATTACTTGAGTGGATGCAGTTTTATTTAATAAATCTTTTGGAAGATCAAAAAAAAAAAATAGGACTACTTCTTAATTCACAGGGGTTTTCAAAGTTTGATTTACCAACTAATCAAGTTAAACATATTTATGAAAACTACTTAAGCTTCGCATGTTGAAATCACCCATTTGACACACTCCATTAGCAAGCACGCAGTATTCGAATACCATTTAATTGACTCTGCAGAGTTGCTCAACTTTACCCACGAGCATTCTTAACCCTCATGGTGAGTTAAGAAACCGGTCTTTTCACCGCTCGGACCTTCGCTTACACTCTACCCGATGGGTTCGAATCCACATACCCTCGGGTATCCGTAGGCCAAAGCAGACGCCAGGGCCGAGTTATAGGGACCCATCGTTGTGTGTATGGGTTCTACATACCACATACCAATTCCCATGCAGGGGCTCCACTTGGATTTGAGCGGCTACTAAACCGAGGTTGACACGTCAACACCGATGGTTGAGCGATTACTATGTCATATGCTTAGCGCAAGGGGTTTAGTCCTTATATTTTCTCACGAGGTCCGCAACCTCCACCTCGGGGTAAGCGGTGGGCGAAGACCATCTCACGGTTTCCCACAACACTCTTACCCTAAATTTACAGATACCGGACTGCAGACTTAGGGTGCGGTGTCCCACACCACCCTACCCTAACTTCGGGTTTTTCAAATCTACTGGCCCACGGCCGCAACCTTAGCAGTGTAAAGATTTGCATGATGTAAGTATAACCTACACTTATTAATTCAATAATTTAATTACTACTAGGGTTAACAATGGAATGGCTGCAAGTTTAACATGGCATTTATTGGTGGTAGGTATTATCTATATCGCATGTTATTCTAAACATTTTATTTTACATAAACTAACATTTTACAACTAACAATAATGCAAATAGTGTAAAGACTTAATTTAAAAGACATAGGATCCAACATGATCAAGGATTGCGACTTGCGTGAAACCGGACGACTTGGCGATCTCGTGGTCGCAACTCACGAATCTGGTCTTGCACCGAACCTTCCGGCAGTTCCGTCACTAGCGCAAACACAAAAATAACATAAGTCCTGCTCAATTCTAATTAAGCAAGGTAAAAATAATCTATTAAAGAAAATAAAAAGTAAATTGCATAAAATATCAAATAAAAGGGCTCTTTGAATTTTAGATTTTCTTGGAGAAGCAAATTGTAAATTGGAGTTTAGATGGGTTTAGAAAAGTGAAAGGAATATTGTGGTGAAATTTGGGAATTTTGGGATCTTACGTGATTTTCTAGGATTTATTTGGATTTTTCTCGATTTTGGAAATTGAGAAAATCGAAAATCCGATGAACAAGATGTGGTGGCCCAACCAGCAGCAGCAGCAGCCCGGATGCGGCTGTGACCGAAGTCGGCTCGGCGCCCACCTGCGGCAGCTGCGGCCAGCCAGGCAAGCCCCTCGGTCGGATGGCCGACACGTGGCTCTGTGTTCGGCCGAGATGGGGCGACAACGGGCGGTCTCGATCGTGCGGGATAAATGAAATCGGACGGTGGTGAGGAGGGGGTTCAGATCGGGCGGCTGTGGAGGGGGACTTTAAGTAAGATCGGACGGTCCCCAGGTGAGGCTATCCGACGATCGATTTTAAAAGAAAACGATTGGGCGATAGTGGGGATGCGGCCACGACATCGCCGCTCTACCTCTCGCCGAGTTCTCATGGGAGACAGCGAGCGGCGGCGAAACGGAATGGAGCCACCGAGGGTTCTCCGGAAACGAGGGTGGGGACAAGTTCTTTGGGGTGTGGAAATCTGTTTGGGTTTGGGACGGACAGCAGAGGCTCAACGAAGAATGGCGGAGAAGAGTCGGCGACGATTTTCCGCATCGAGACCATCGGTGGTGCTCGAGCAAATTGGTAGCTCTTAGAGCTTCTCGGGACATGGGGAACTCGGTGGTGGCTGTGGCTCGGTGGGAAGCTCTCACGGCAAGCCGCCATGGCCCCTTTCGCCGATGGCGAGCTTCGTCGCCAGGCCAGGAGAGGCATGCACTCGGTCGGGGAAGTCCACCATTGCGTTCAGGGAGAAAAAGGGAGCAAGTCAGCAAGAGTAATCAGATTTTAATGAAGAAAAGAAAGAATGAGGCTCGGGTGATCACCGGAGATGAAGAAGACGATCGGCGACAATGCAGGTGATTAAACTCCAATCGGCTGCTCGGGGAGCATCTAGGGAGTGAGGGGAAGTGGTCGGAGAGGTGGTTAGGCTCTGGGGTGGCTCGAGGAAGGCTGGCGACGAGAGGGCCGAATGGAGAAGCTTGGGGAAGACGATGGCGCGAGGTGGGGCACGGGTGAGCTGCAGGGGTGGTAGGGTGAGTTTGTCCGCGCGGTGAAAAAGAGATTGAGCGCAGAGAGGGGGTAAAAGCGAGGCAGTGAGAGTGGGAGTAGGTGAGCGGCACTGCGGCGGTGGCGCGTCCGCGCGGAGAGAGAGGAGCTACGGCGGCCACTGGCAGGTGGGGGCGCTGAAGTGACGGCAATGCGGAGTCACGGAGCAACGTGGCGTCTTGGCGAGCCCAGCCGGGCCGGGCGCGAGGTGGCAAGGCGGGCCGGGCGGGCGCGCGGGCAGAGCGAGCGAGCGGGCGGTCGACAGGGGGGCCCCGAGGGCGTGTCCGAAGACGCGTGGCGGAGACGTGGCGGCGGACCACGTTCGGCGGGCGGGAAACCGGCTGGCGGCTCCCCAGCGGCGCGAGCGGCGAGCGAGCAGAGAGCGGGAAGAAGGAGGAGGCGAGAAAAGAGAAGGCGGAAAGAGAAAAGACGCCAGGCGAAGAAGGCGACTCGGCCGAAGAGAAAGCGGAAAGAGCGAAAATTTCCCAATTGGGAAAGTTTTCAAAATTCACTCAAAATTCAGGAAAATCGGGAAAATTTTGGTTTGAAATTTTGAGGTCTTTCACTAGCAATGCTACTTTGCAAATTGCAAAATTGAGTGTGTTGCATATGAGTGCACAACGAGTCAAGATTAGGCTCCGTTTGGTTGGGCTGAAAAGCTGTGGCTTATAACTGAAATTGCATTATAGCAACTAAAATTTTTCTGTAACTGAATGTGGCTTATTTGGCGTAATTAAATTTAAAAATAGAAAAAATATGCTAACTCATCACGGATAACACAAACGAATACTGGAAAAAAAGGTCCGATAAAAAAAACTAAAAAAAACCAAAGTTAAAAAAAAAGACGAAATCTATAAATATTAAAAAATAAGTTAGGAGTTAGAAACTGAAATCGAAATAAATAGAGCCTAAGTGGTTACGATCAAATTATCAGTACAGTTGGAGATTGCATGCCAACCGGTTGTACTTGGTAGTTTTCAGCCTAGCTGCTTGTTGTGCTGATCTGTACTATGTAGATTCCTAGGATAATATATGACCAAGAGGCAAGAGTCGAGTAGAAATATATCTGCAAGACAGGGTATAGGATTAGCTAGGGCACCTTACCCAACTTACAATTATATAGTACGTATGGATTGAGAAGAACAAGTTAACCAATTTTGTAGTACTGGCTATATCCTCCAACCATGTGTCAACTACTACCAAAAGCTAGCTACTGATCCATCCATCATCCCAACAGTACAAAAAAGTCACTACTTTGCTAGAAAATGGTAAGAAACTGGTCTAACTAATATATCTAGTAGTACTCCCTTGGCTGATCATGCATGCCCCAAGCATAATGGAAGAAAGAGATGGCCAAAAGTTTGTTAAAGCCTAAATGCATGCATGATGGTAAAAAAAACAAAGCATCGCCCTATATATAGTTACTAGTTGAGTAGCATGACATGTAATTTAAAATAAATTAATCCATAGGTCCAGCTTGGTTTGCAAAACTGAAGGAAATAAGATTATAGAACATGAAGTGACAAAGAAGAAATAAGAAAGGGCACTGACGCTAACATGAGCCCTATGATGGAATAAGTTTTATCAGGAATCACAGTATCATACAAAATGCAGAGGAGAAAGTAACAATGACATAATAGATCATTGATCACCACACTATTCTATATCTCTAGATTACAGATAGTCATTTTTAATGTCTACAAACATAGCAAGTTTCACTGAATGGTTTCAAAAGTTTAGAAAATAACGGAATTTATAAATAGTAAAAAATAAGTTAGGAGCTAAAATCGAAACAGTGGGACTGTAGTACTGTGTGACGATTGTACCGAGATGGCTGTGTTGATCATCATCAATCAATCGATAAAAAGTTCAGTTGGGGAAAAGAAAAGAGCTGGGAGGGCTCGTCTGAACACTGCTTGGTAGGCTAGGCTGCCAGGGAGGGAGGAGCAGAACGACCGTCGCATGCAAACACTTGCGCAGGCACGGTGGTTTTCTCAATCGCCGCGCAATTAACTCCTCGATGTCCGGCAAGTTGTACGTCACGTTGCAAGGCCGTTGAAGAGTTTGGGGGAGCCCTCTCACTCTCACCTGCGCAGCAGTGCAGATACTCCAATGCAAGAACCTATAGATAGAAATGAAATAGTTATTGTCCAAAATTTTAAAATAAAGGAAAGGCTAAGGATGGATCATCAATGTTTTTCTAGTTTAGTTGTTTGTGCAATATTTTCAGGACAATCCCAGGATAAAGAAAAGACATCCATAACTTACAAGTTCAGTTATATATGTCCTAGCCATATCTTCATCCAAACAACCTAAGTTTCTCAAGAGGGAATAGATATCTCCTCCATTCAAGTACTCCATGTAACACCCCATTTACGAGGCGTTATGAATCCTCACAACCGCCTGGACTGCTTCGGTTCTGAGTTATCTCAATAGAGTGCATAACATTGCCAACACAAGCTTAAGAACAAAAGCCAGCTTTATTACATTATAAGGGCTAAAAGCCAAGTTTTACATGAGGGCAAGCGACCCTTAGTTACACTCTTGCAAAGATGCCACAGAACGCGCTGAGCGAAAGACAACCCTAAATCCAAGCGTCATCTATTTCGTAATACTCCACTTCGTCTTCATCTGCTTCCACGTTACCAGCTATTTCTGTTGATGTTTTTGGCAAGCATGAGTACTACTACCGTACTCAACAAGTCACACGGAAACTATTTCTTAACTACATGCAGGGTATAACAAGTAAAAGGGAAATAAGGCTATTATTTTATGTGGATGCAGTTTCAGTTATAACTCAGTTAAAGTCTTAAAAGCATAACTTCAATATTAAAAAGGGGTTTCAAACTTGATTATCACTTTGCAATATTAACAAATCATTCTCAACCCTACTTATGCTTTGCCACTGGATTCACCCAATAAACACAGCTTCGTTTACCGGAAGCACGGCGTATTCGAATACCATTAGTCATGACTCTGCAGAGTTGCCACTGCTTACCCACAAGATCCCTTAACTCCATGACGAGTTAAGAAAACAAGACTGTTCTTGCTCAATTCTTTATATAGCCTTTACCCGGTGGGTTTTAATCTCAATAAGCTCGGATGACCCCACGGATCCCGTCCGACTTATTGCACCCTCTGATTGTATGGTTAACCACCTCCCATACGACTCACCCTCAGATCCCCTTCCCAATTGCAAAGGTTCAATTGAAGTTGAGCAGTTACTAAGCCAGGTTTGACAAAGTCAACGCTTGTGGTTGGGCGATTACTATGTTCTTTACTCAAAGATAAGGTTCTAGTCCTTATATATTTCACCGAGGCATTATCCACGCACAAACCCAAATTCAAAGGCACGAGGCACCGCCACTGTTCACAACCAAGCCCCACCTTTTCAAACTCTAAACAAATAACAACATTCTTAACAGTAGAAAGATATTGGTGAATTCCTACACTATCATAACTATATTATTACAAATTTTAACATTACTATGTCTTGTCAAGGTGAATATGGCTATCAAAATGAACAGGGCTTTTCGGGTGATAGGATATAACTAACATCATGACATTCTAAGCATTATTTGTACATGAAATAACAGGTTGTAAATAGCATAATGAAAATACGGATAATTAAATAAAGGATGACAATGTAGGTTCAATATGATCAAAATATGTGCGACTTGCCTCATGGATCGATATTTCGATTAATTCGTATTCTTGATGGTGAGTGCGGACTTGAGTTTCTTCTCCTTGCTCCTGGTGTTCTTCGACTTCGGTAGCTAACGCAAAACAAATAAAACAAATCAATTCCATGCCCAAAGAATAGAGCTAGGAAATAAAGAAATGAAATAAAGAAATAAAATACAGAAAATCCAAATAACCCAAGTTTTGGACTTTGGAAGGCCCAAATGAAGAAATGGGCCTGAGAAAAGGGTTGGCGGGCTCAAACGGTCAAAATGGGTATAAATATGCATTTTGGATTTTGGGTCAAGTACTATTCATCGGGTCCGGTGGCCTTGTTCCTTGAGCTCGGACCCTCGGCTAGACGGCTCGGTCGAGACCGACTCGGGCGGGCTTCGGTCGGATGAGCAGTCTTGTGCAAGATTCATCGTCTTCCTCCTCCGTCTCCGTGGCAAAAGGGGAAGGAAGCGGCGGCTGCCGGCGGGGCTACGGCGACTTGCGACGACTTTTGGGGTTAGGGTTGGGTTCAGGGGAGTATGGGGGTTCCATTTCAGGTGGTGTCAAGTCCGGCGGAGGCGGCGATCGCCGGCGGCGAGCCGTTTTTGGTTTTCGGCCATTTTTGAAACCGTGGGTGATTGGGAGCTTCTCTTGGGAATTGGGTCGGCTTTTGAGCATTAGTGGGGTTAGAGGGAGCTAATGGAAGCGGCGGTATGAGCTGGGGAGGTCGGAGGTGGGCAGCCATGGTGAGGTGGTTCGGTAGGCGGTGCTTTGTTGGGGAAGGAGGGCCTCGGGGAGCTAAGGCGGCGTGAGGGAGGTTTCTGGGAGGCTGAGGAAGCTACACGTGAAAGGAATCGAAGAATGGTTGGCCGGGGATAGGACATTGGATTAGGGCTCACTTTTGAGGACTTTTGCAATCGCCGGCGTTGGAGGCGATGGCGGCGGCTCTGGGGTGGTGGGCGGGTTCGGGGTGAAGGGCTACCACCGGAGTCCTCGGGGCTTAAATAGGTGGAGAAATCAGAGTTGGCGCCGAAGATGGCTCAAGTCGGTGGCGGCGCATGGATTGGCCGGGGAGGCTCGGGGAGCTTCTGGGCGGCTGCCACCAGGGGAGTAAGGTGGAGCTTTGGGCGTCGCAAGGCGAGGCCGAGGCTGGCGCCGTCCCATTGGCCAACGCGACAGGCGAGAAGGGGCGGAGGTGGCGGCTGTGGACGGCCGTGGCCGCCAGTGCGAGGCACTCGAGAGCTGGCAGCGGTGGCAAGGTGGAAGAGGCTGGCAAGGCGTCTTGGCCGGGGGAAGGCGCGAGGCGAGCTGCAGCAGGAGGAGGTGGCGACACGAGAATTTTCGGACATGAACAGTGCCGCCGCTCATCCCCTCCGTTCAACAGTGATGACAAGGATTAGTGGGGGGTTTTGCATCAAGATTAGTGCAGATTAGGGCTAGGAAGCAAAAGGAAACCAAATTCAACTCAAACTCAAATTCATTTTGAATTTTCTTCATTTTCGGTTTTGTTTCAACCTACCCTCCTTAAAAAGGATCTCGTCCTCGAGATCAACTCGAACCAAGGAGTAGGTTGGGAAATTCTCATTGTAAGTGCGCTTCCTTTTCCCACGTTGCTTCATCCGCCAAGTGATTACGCCATTGAATCTTATGAAGCCCGATGGTTTTGTTTCTCAACCGTTTTTCAGTAGTTTCCAAGATCCTAATCGGTTCTTCTTCATATGATGATCATCACAGTAAATCTATGTCATCAAGTGGCACTTGCTCGGTGGAATGGCGGAGACATTTTCGTAACTGAGATACATGAAATACATTATGTACTCTGGCCAAATTTGGTGTTAATTGCAGCTTGTACGCTACTTCTCCTATTCTCTCGAGAATCTCAAATGGGCCAATATACCTTGGGGCTAGCTTTCCTTTGACTTGGAATCTTTTACCGACTTGAATGGTGTGACTTTGAGATATACCAAATCTCAGACCTCGAAACTTAGATCTTTCAAGCGCATATCGGCATAACTCTTTTGTCGACTTTGAGCTATCTTCATTTTGTCTCGAACAATCCTAACGTGGGCTTCTGCATCTTGGACAATTTGTGGCCCTAAGAACTGTCGTTCTCCTGTCTCGATCCAATTTAACGGCGTTCTACATTCTCTTCTATCTGAGGGCTTGAGCGGGCCATTTAATATCTTGGCACGATAATGTTGTTATACGAGAATTACGCAAGCGGTAGCACATGTCCCAAGCAGCTCCATAAGCTAATGCGCATGCTCAAGCATGTCCTCTAAGATCGATTTACTAGCTTGCTTTGTCCTCCGGTTTGCGGATGGTATCTTTGTACTAAAGGCTAAATCCGTTCCCATTGCTTCATGCAATTTCTCCCAAAATGTAGAGGTAAATTGCGCTCCTCTATCAGATACTATTCTTTTTGGAACTCCATGCAATACCACAATTCTCGTCAAGTATAATTCTGCGAGTTTATTTTTGCCATAAGTCCGTTTGATGGGTATGAAATGCGCTACTTTAGTCGATCGATCACGATTACCCAAATAGCATCGTAACTGTCTCGACTTTTGGAAACCCCGTAATAAAATCCATACCAATGTCATCCCATTTCCATTCAGGGATTGGCAAAGGATTTAGCAATCCTGAAGGCTTCCGATGGTCTATCTTTATTTTCGACAGGTATCACAACGTGCAATATACTCTGCCACTCTGTAACACCCCCATTTCTGGGAGCGTTATGAATCCCTCACAACCGGGATGCTCGGGTTCGAGTTATCTCAATAGAGTGCATAACATTGCCAACACAAGCTTAAGAACAAAAGCCAGCTTTATTACATTATAAGGGCTAAAAGCCAAGTTTTACAAGATGGGCAAGCGACCCTTAGTTACACTACTGCAAAAGATGCCACAGGCACGCCTGAGCGAAAGACAACCCTAAATCCAAGCGTCATCTATTTCCTTCTTCATCCTACTCCACCAATACCTCTTTTTCAAATCTTGGTACATCTTCGTGCCTCCTGGATGAATAGAGAGTTGAGATGAATGAGCCTCTCGTAAAATCAAATCTTTCAACTCTTTGTCATCAGGTACACAATAACGACCTCTAAATCTCAAGATCCCTTGATTATCCTTAATGAATTCGGATGAGTTTTCTTCCTGACTTCTCTTTATGAGTTGCTGCATTTCTCCATCTCTATCTTGAGTCGCCTTAATTTGATCCGTTAAAGTCTGCTTGAATTTCTAATGCCGTTATTTGGCCTTGTTCAACAACACATAGGTTTAATCACGAATCTCTTCATGTAATGGAATAGCACATTCCGAATAAAAGCTATCTTTGTGGTACTTTTTCCACTCGGTGCATCTGCGACAACGTTTGCCTTCCCGGGATGGTATTGGAGATCCAGGTCATAATCTTTGATTAACTCCAACCATCTACGTTGTCGGAGATTTAAATCTGGCTGAGTAAATATATACTTCAGACTCTTGTGGTCGGAAAAGACCTCACAACGATTTCCCAATAAGTAGTGCCTCCAAATTTTCAATGCATGCACCATCGCCAATTCCAAGTCATCGTTGGATAATTTGTCTCATGTGGTCGTAATTGTCTTGAAGCGTCGCCACCACTTTCCCCTCTGCATTAGTACACAACCTAATCCTTGCTTTGAGGCATCACGGAGATTTGAAAATCTTTCTCGGGATTAGGAAGTATAAGCACAGGTGAGGTTAATCTTGCTTTCAATTTAAAAACTCTCTTCACACTTATCGGTCCATATGTAAGGATTATCTTTCTTGAGGAGCTGAGTAAGGGGTCTTGATATTTTTGAAAATCCTTCAATAAACCGACGATAATATCCAGCTAAACCAAGGAAACTCCGAACTTCTGTTACAGTGGTTGGCTGTTTCCATTCCATTACCGCTTTTACTTTTTCTGGATCTACTTTTACTCCTTCTTCAGTAACAATATGTCCAAGAAATGCTACTTCTTTCATCCAAAACTCACATTTGGAGAATTTAGCATATAACTGGTGTTCTCTCAGCTTACTCAAGGCAACATGTAGATGTTGACGATGTTCTTCTTCTGTCTTAGAGTATATTAGTATGTCGTCGATGAAAACTATCACAAAACAGTCTAGTTGTTCCATATATACCATATTCATCAGGTTCATGAAGTATGCCGGTGCATTTGTCAAACCAAATGGCACCACTGTGAACTCGAATAACCCATATCTTGTGGTGAATGCAGTTTTCTCACGATCCTGTTCTCGGATCTTAAGCTGATGATACCCAGATCTTAAATCAATTTTTGAGAACACTTTGGCTCCTTTGAGCTGATCAAATAAGTCGTCTATCCTTGGCAAAGGATATTTATTTTTAATAGTCACGGCATTCAACCCTCGATAATCCACACACATTCTCTGACTCCCATCTTTCTTCTTTGCGAACAGCACTGGGGCTGACCAAGGAGATATGCTAGGTTGTATAAATTCTTTTTCTATTAATTCATCCATCTGCCTCTTAAGTTCTTTGAGCTCTTGGGCTGACATCCGATACTGACGCTTTGTGATGGGTTTAGCCCCTGGTACCAACTCAATAGTCAGCTCGATGGGTCTATCTGGTGGCTTCCCAGGTAATTCTTTCGGAAAAACATCTGGATACTCCTGAATTATTGGCACTTGAGCAACTCCTTCTTCTACCATTATACTCTGAACGCTTGCCTTCATTTTCTCCACTAACGCTGGATCTGTCCTTACTGTTATCTTCTGCCCTTCTGGACATACCAAAGTTACTAGCTTGTTTTCACAATCCACCTTGGCTTTATATTTGGTTAACCAATTCATCCCCAATATGACATCCAGTCCCTTCATTTCCAACAATAGCAAGTCCGCTTTAAATTTGACTCCTTGGATTTCTAGATCCAAGTCCTTGCATCAAAGCGAGATTCCATCCTACTCCGGGTGTTTGAAAGGAATAGGATTTTTGCAAAGCGGAGAATGGCATTTGGTTTTCACAACAAAAGCCAAAGAGAGAAGCGAATGCGTTGCTCGGGATCAAACAAAACTAAGGAAGGCTTTGAGTGGATAAGGAGCATTAACGATGACGTCGTTGGCTCATTTCTTCTGCGGAGATGTGATTTATCCTTCCTTGCATGTCTCGTATCCCTTTACCCTTATCTGCTGCGGCGTTGTAGTTGTTGTCCGAGTCCTGGCGGCTTGAATGCAAATTGTCGAGTCGACTTCCTTCCTCTGTTTTGTACGGCTACAAGCGTCGTGGCGAAGATGTCGAGCCCTAACTTGGCTTTTGCCACTTGAGGGCAATCCTCCTCGTGGGCATTGATTCTTGTAATGGCCACCGCCACGATGATAGCGAGCGATGTATAGCGTGGACATTGCCTCGCAAATGATTTCCCCAGATTATAACACTTCAAGCTAGAAGTACATTGGACGTTCTGCTGGGACGTCATAGGATTTTGGCTCGTCTTAAACTGCGGTCTTGGTGCGAACGCAAACCTCCTCCTCATTGTCCCTAGGCTGGGTGCTAAGATCATTCGCTTCGAGG
Organism: Bonia amplexicaulis; assembly: GCA_036346245.1. Taxonomy (NCBI): domain Eukaryota; kingdom Viridiplantae; phylum Streptophyta; class Magnoliopsida; order Poales; family Poaceae; genus Bonia; species Bonia amplexicaulis. Next base: position 998,074 of record CM070744.1, read on the forward strand.
AGTGTCTGGCGTTGATGTTCTTTGCATTACTTTCCTCTTCGCGTATCCTCTAACTCATTCCTAGCCTCTTGAGACATAATGAGTTTATTTACCATTCTTGATGTGTCTTTAAAGTCCATCGCCGAGATGTGATACTTTAAAGACTTCGCGATCCTTCCTTGAACCTTTCCATTTTTCGTGCTTGGTCTTCCGTCGTGCGGGGCATAACGGGCGGTGTGTTAAGCGGTGAAGATATTCGTGATCGTTCGTCCTCCTTGCTTTAACGCAAGAAATTCCCGACGTTTGGCTTCGATCACGCCTGTGGGTACATGAGCCTGGCGGAAAGAATCTTCAAATTCTTTCCATGTGATTTCTCGATCTTCACTCATCGTTTGATAGCTTACCCACCATGCTTTGCGGTGGGCCCTGAACTCGATGGGAGGCATATAATACCTTTTCCTTGTCATTGCCTTGAATAGTATTCAACTTCCTTTCCGTCTCGAACCAATCTTGACCACCATTGGATCGGTGAGGAAGAAAAGAGCGGGCCGAGTCTTTTGAAAATCGCCCATTTTGTCTCGTATGGGCATTCCTTGCTGATTATTTCCTCCGCTTCTCATGGCTATCTGTTCTAATAATTTGGCATCTTTGTTCCATCATCTGAGACCGATTTAGTTACGCTTGATGTCTATTTTCTTCCATCTTGGCCAAAATATACGCTAAAGCGGGTCATGCACTTCCCTTTGGCGAGGGCTGCCCGCCCCGAGATCCTTCTCCTCCTTGACCATCGACAAATTGATGTGATTTAGGAGCTCGGATCTGCAGCGGGTTTTAAAAGGTCGAGATAGATAAGTAAGAATTCAGATTTTTAGTTAAGATGGGCGAAATAGATAAGATTTCTAGGCGGAATAGAAGGATTAAACTTTTGAAAAGAAAGACTAAAGATACTCATAACAAACAAATTATCACATAGGCAAAAGTAGTCTTTATTTATCATACAAGCGGATACATACCATTTTACAATGCTTATACCGCAACTTGTTTCTGATGCCAAAACATTCTACTACCGGGGTTCTAACTATACTTAGCGAAACTCGATTCTACGCCCTTGCCTAAGTCTTGGGGTGCAGGGAACCACCGGAGAACACCACCTCCTCCTCGGGGTCTTCTTCCTCTTCTTCAATCATGGGCTCTTTGCCTTGGATTCTTCATTGACGACTTTAGGTTCTTCCGCACTTGTGCAATTTGGATTCTTGAAAAGCGCTCGATATTGGGGTGCCGTCATCCTTCGTGGCCTTTGGAGGGCCCAGCGACATCGTCGGTGTTTCGCCAACACGATGTTTCACCTGCTCTAGTTGTCGTGAGTCTTTGCAGACTACATTTCAGACCCAAACCTCCTGTTTGGTGAAAAGAGTTGAAATTGCGACTTACGTTCTCTTCGCTATCAGGAGTCTTGAGTCTCTGAAGACAATATGCAATGCGACTTCTTTGATTACGGGTCTTCTTCTCGGTCGGTGTGGGCGAAAAATCAGTGCCTCTCATCATCCTTCGGCGATGAGGTGGAATGGTGACTCATCAAACTCGCATCATAATAGCGGCGAAGATACACCACCGCTTTCCTCATTGCATCCCGTATGGCATCGGACTCCTTGAGGCGATAAGTCGAATTTTCGCGAAATATCCGGCCTCAATGGAAGTGGCATTAGATACACCCATGCCTTCCATTGATAGAGCTTCCCATTGACCACCGGTCCTCTAGCATAAAACACCGGTCCTTTGCTCGGTTGCATAGAGATACTTTTGCATTCTCCACAACAGGCGCCTTTCCAAGTAAAGCACTTGGGTGGAGTAGACATGACGTTCCATCTGCGACAACGAAAATTTTGAGTTTAGGCAAGGATAAGTTGGGAAGAAGTATCTGAAATATTCTTGACTTTTAAAGGAAAACCCTTTTCCACAAATAAAATATTTTTTTTTTGCAAAACACCTAATACACTTAGGGTCATCCTACGGTCAAGCAAGCGGGCTCGATACCACTCAGTAACACCCCATTTCGGGGCGTTATGAATCCTCACAACCGCCAGGCTGCTCGGTTGAGTTATCTCAATAGAGTGCATAACATTGCCAACACAAGCTTAAGAACAAAAGCCGACTTTATTACATTATAAGGGCTAAAAGCCAAGTTTCTGATGGGCAAACGACCCTTAGTTACACTCTTCGCAAAGATGCCACAGCACGCTGAGCGAAGACAACCCTAAATCCAAGCGTCATCTATTTCGTAATACTCCACTTCGTCTTCATCCGCTTCCACGTTACGGCTATTTACATTGATGTTTTGGCAAGCATGAGTACTACTCTTGTACTCAACAAGTCACACGAAACTATTTCTTAACTACATGCGGTATAACAAGTAAAAGGGAAATAAGGCTATTATTTTATGTGGATGCGGTTCGATTATAACTCAGTTAAAGTCTTAAAAGCATAACTTCAATATTAAAAAGGGGTTTCAAACTTGATTATCACTTTGCAATATTAACAAATCATTCTCAACCCTACTTATGCTTTGCCACTGGATTCACCCAATAAACACAGCTTCGTTTACCGGAAGCACGGCGTATTCGAATACCATTAGTCATGACTCTGCAGAGTTGCCCTGCTTTACCCACAAGATCCCTTAACTCCCGCGACAGAGTTAAGAAAACAAGACTGTTTACTGCTCAATTCTTTATATAGCCTTTACCCAGTAGGTTTTTAATCTCAATAAGCTCGGATGACCCGGATCCCGTCCGACTTATTGCACCCTCTGATTGTATGGTTAACCACCTCCCATACGACTCACCCTCTGTATCCCCCTTCCCAATTGCAAAGGTTCAATTGAAGTTGAGCAGTTACTAAGCCAGGTTTGACAAAGTCAACGCTTGTGGTTGGGCGATTACTATGTTCTTTACTCAGCATAAGGTTCTAGTCCTTATATATTTCACTGAGGCATTATCCACGCACAAACCCAAATTCAGTGCCTGAGGCACTGCCACCTGTTCACAACCAAGCCCCCACCTTTTCAAACTCTAAACAAATAACAACATTCTTAACAGTAGAAAGATATTGGTGAATTCCTACACTATCATAACTATATTATTACAAATTTTAACATTACTATGTCTTGTCAAGGTGAATATGGCTATCAAAATGAACAGGGCTTTTCGGGTGATAGGATATAACTAACATCATGACATTCTAAGCATTATTTGTACATGAAATAACAGGTTGTAAATAGCATAATGAAAATACGGATAATTAAATAAAGGATGACAATGTAGGTTCAATATGATCAAAATATGTGCGACTTGCCTTGCGGATCTGATATTTCGATTAATTCGTATTCTTCGGCGGGCTGGGTCTGGACTTGAGTTTCTTCTCCTTGCTCCTGGTGTTCTTCGACTTCGGTAGCTAACGCAAAACAAATAAAACAAATCAATTCCATGCCCAAAGAATAGAGCTAGGAAATAAAGAAATGAAATAAAGAAATAAAATACAGAAAATCCAAATAACCCAAGTTTTGGACTTTGGAAGGCCCAAATGAAGAAATGGGCCTGAGAAAAGGGTTGGCGGGCTCGAAACGGTCAAAATGGGTATAAATATGCATTTTTGGATTTTGGGTCAAGTACTATTCATCGGGTCCGGTGGCACTGTTCCTTGGGCTCGGACCCGGCTCGGCTAGACGGCTCGGTCGAGGCCGACTCGGGCGGCTCGGTCGGATGAACGTCTTGCGCAAGATTGTTCATCGTCTTCCTCCTCCGCCTCCGCCAGGCAGCGAGGAAGGAAGGCGGCGGTGCCGCCGGGCTACTGGCGACTTCGGCGACTTTTGGGGTTAGGGTTGGGTTCGGGGAGTATGGGGTTCCATTTCGGTGGTGTCAAGTCCGTGGGCGGCGATCGCCGGCGGCGAGCCGTTTTTGGTTTTCGGCCATTTTTGAAACCGTGGGTGATTGGGAGCTTCTCTTGGGAATTGGGTCGGCTTTTGAGCATTAGTGGGGTTAGAGGGAGCTAATGGAAGCGGCGGTATGAGCTGGGGAGGTCGGAGGTGGGCTGGCCACGGTGAGGTGGTTCGGTCGGGCGGTGCTTTTCGGCGCTGGGAAGGAGGGGCCTCGGGGAGCTAAGGCGGCGGGTGAGGGAGGTTTCTGGGAGGCTGAGGAAGCTACACGTGAAAGGAATCGAAGAATGGTTGGCCGGGGATAGGACATTGGATTAGGGCTCACTTTTGAGGACTTTTGCAATCGCCGGCGTTGGAGGCGATGGCGGCGGCTCTGGGGTGGTGGGCGGGGTTCAGGGAGTGAAGGGCTACCACCGGGAGTCCTCGGGGCTTAAATAGGTGGAGAAATCAGAGTTGGCGCCGAAGATGGCTCAAGTCGGTGGCGGCGCATGGATTGGCCGGGGAGGCTCGGGGAGCTTCTGGGCGGCTGCCACCAGGGGAGTAAGGTGGAGCTTTGGGCGTCGCAAGACAGAGGCCGAGGCGGGCGTCCGTCCCATTGGCCAACGCGGCAGAGCGAGAAGGGGCGGAGGTGGCGATCGTGGACGCCGGCCAGGCCACCAGCGTGAGGCACTCGAGAGCCCCGGCGAGCGGTGGCAAGGTGGAAGAGAGCTGGCAAGGGCGTGCTGGCGGGGAAGGCGCGAGGCGAGCGGCTGCGGCAGAGGAGGTGGCGGCGACGAGAATTTTCGGACATGAACAGTGCCGCTCATCCCTCCGTTCAACAATGATGACAAGGATTAGTGGGGTTTTGCATCAAGATTAGTGCAGATTAGGGCTAGGAAGCAAAAGGAAACCAAATTCAACTCAAACTCAAATTCATTTTGAATTTTCTTCATTTTCGGTTTTGTTTCAACCCACCCTCCTTAAAAAGGATCTCGTCCTCGAGATCAACTCGGGCCAAGGAGTAGGTTGGGAAATTCTCGCTGTAAGTCTATTAGTTAATTGTAGCTTGTAAACGGAGTATTTTTTTCAAGATAGGGTCTATTAGTTAATTGTAGTACATACTTTACTGACTTCATTTATATTGGCAAAAATCACATGTGAGTTTCTGTTGCTCTGTAATCTCTCGTACAAACAGCCCAAAAGTCACAAGCCGCAGCCAAAAGCCATAAGCTGCAGCTAAAAAGAACAGGCCCCAAGTTTGAGGACTGATGATTAAAATGAAGCTAGCAATGCACAGCATGTGTGGTTTTTAAATGTCATTCCTTTTTTAAGAGTTATCTATAACTAAAGTAATAATCAACGCTGCAAGGATCTTGAAAATTTTTGAAATCAAGAATAAATAGAAGTGCTTGATTTCAAAAAAAAAAAGGAAGCCAAAATAAATTATTAACTTTATACTCTTCGTGTACTTGATCGAAAGGAGCTAAAACATTGTCATGGAATCAAGATTTGGGAGGCTAGTGAACTGCTCGTTATCTTGATGACAAAAAGGTCTTCTGCTACTCTTTTCGTTGCAAGAAATACACACCCAAATGAGCCACGGCTGATTGGCTTTATAATTTCAAAGTCCTCAATTGAGGTACGATCCTTAAATTTTCCATTCAGCTGGCTCATTCTTGAGCTTACACTACTCTCCACAGTACCATCTTCATCTATTGGACCTAATGAATTGATGTTCATATGTCAGACCCAGATTTTTCAATCCAGAATCTGCTGTATCTTACCGCATTATTCCCTGGATCAGTAGATAATGTACACAGATACATTGCTGAATCATTTCATACATCGCTGAATTCACAACAAGCCATAATATTATTACATAGCATAGGTAAAGTTTAGGCCTTCACAAAGGCGTAGTTGTTACAGTAGGCCAGGCATGCTAGATATCTACATTATAAAAGTTCAACAGCGGAAGTGATACAAAGTAGGCCTTTAAACCACAAGCAAAGACTGAGGGCAAAAGTGGTCATACAAATATTACTAGGGCTCTAGCAATATCTGGATGAAGCTACACCTTGTCAAACGTCCGACAGCGCGAGCCGACGTTGACTCTCCTCACGACTCCACGAAAGAAAAGAAAAATACTAGGATATATGCAATGATATAGACGGCAGATATTTACAATACATCTTCATATTATATATAGATAAAATTATAGTAGTCTTATACAATTAATGAGTTGTCTATACAATAATATACACAGTAGAAATCTGTCTATAACATCGTGTGAAAACCAAAAAATTTTCTATGAAATACCTATCAAAAGCTAACGGAGAATTGAGAGAAGCTTTACCGTTAATTGAGAGCCGGAGTTTATCTCGCAGTTGCATGTGCATGCTGTAGTACTGTGTGACGATTGTACCGAGATGGCTGTGTTGATCATCATCAATCAATCGATAAAAAGTTCAGTTGGGGAAAAGAAAAGAGCTGGGAGGGCTTGTCTGAGCACTGCTTGGTAGGCTAGGCTGCCAGGGAGGGAGGAGCAGAACGACCGTCGCATGGAAACACTTGCGCGGGCACGGTGGTTTTCTCAATCGCCGCGCAATAACTCCTCGATGTCCGGCAAGTTGTACGTCACGTTGCAAGGCCGTTGAAGAGTTTGGGGGAGCCCTCTCACTCTCACCTGCGCAGCAGTGCAGATCTTTGCCGTGAAACTTTGTATTAACTAGTTGATTTATCTGCACAACTACGCAATTAGATATTATGATATATCTGTCTTTGATATATAGCTCTATTAATTTTTTATAACTAAAATATAATTATATTTGTTATATAACTCTAATATATATATGTGATGAATCTCTATCGTTATAATCTGGTCACACCAAAATAAGTAATGGATATCATTCTCTTTTTTCTTTCGATTAATATGAGAATTTCTATAATTTTTCCTTTTAGGATTATTGTGGGGTTTTTGTCTCAAAACGAAGGAGATACCTTGAATATCATCAATTGTTTTTATTTATATGGATATAGGGTGCAATTTCAATAGTGTACGCGGTTGTCCCTTGAAGTTTGGTTCACGTGTCGTGGTTGTTACTTGAGGAAACGATGGCTTCTCCTCTCTCTCCTCTAGGTAGGATTTTGCTGATGTCGTATACCTAACAACGGGGTTGAGGTGCCCTTGTTGGAGATGGCCTAATAGAATAACACGTAGGGCAAGAAACAACGTATCATCCAGTCAAACTTGGGCTCAGTGCCGTGATTTTTTGGCTATTTACAAGAGAGTATAGAAAATACTCATATATAATTTTGACTGATATAAATAAAGTCGTTATAGTATCTACTATAATCAATTTGTAGATTTTATCTATAAATAAATAATTTTTAGAATCTGAAAAGTAGGCTCTCTCTCGACCGTTTGGGTGGGCAAACCGGTAAAGAATCATCCCACTCTTCCGTAAGCCGGATCCCAACTTGTCCGTAAACGAAGATGATTGATCAATTGATTAATCGTTTAATAGTACCACCTATTTAGCGTCTAGGAGTAACAAAAAGAATAATAATCCTAGTATTATTGTGGACGTTAAGGTACATACATACATTCTTTGTTTCTTTTTTTAAGTGCCTAAATCCGAAAAGAGAACCTAATTGCTAGCGCTCAGGGCGAAGACGTACACAACACGACAGCACCGAGAGAGCGTACATAGATTGTGTAAGCCATGTCGGGTTCTCTTGAGACCAGCTCAATGAGCTTCTGACTTATTTTTTATTATTTATAAATTTTACTTTTTTTATGTTTTAGTTTTTTTTAGCTTTTTATCAGCTCTTTTTTTTCATATTTGTTTGTATTGTCTGGAATAGTCTAACATGTTTTTTTTATTTTTTAAATTTAGTTACATCAAACAAGGTACCATCAATTATAATGTAATTTCAGCCAATTACAATATAATTTTAGTTATAAATCAACTTATTTCAGCCCAACCGAGGGACGAGTCCTTTTTTCAGACAGTGACTGGCAAGAGTTAGTTAAGCCGTTGATTAAGCAAGCTCACAAGCCGGGGGGTTCAGAATGCGATCGAGAGTGAATTGGGTTGGGGTTGGCTTCTGATGAGCTCTTAAAAATGATGTTGATAGTAACTCAGTTATATTATGGACACTGCAAATGAGTTGTTGTTGCTCGCCGGGTCGGTAGGGTTAACCCGTGGGCTATGCAGTAAGCCCAATAATATATTATTGTATGTCTAAGGAAATGATATTATCCTTTTACAGGTTATTGAAGTATAATTGAATTATATATCTTTTCTTATGAATTTAGACTTTTAGGTGAACTAGTTAGTGGATGAAATCTAATATGGTATAAAATGCTAAGAGATGTCGAGTTCAAAACCCAGCTGACGTAACTAAACAAAATAATTGTATTCTATTTCTATTCTATATTTTAGATCTAAGAGTCTTCCTTGACCTGGTCTATATATACCACCAGGTGATCGAATTTCGCATAGATCAAACCCCAGCATTATCCTTCTGGTGGGTTGGCATACACGAATAAGGAGAGTATTGAAGTCCATATATACCACCAGGTGCGATGGAATTTCGCATCCAGTGCAACTTCAAACCCCAGCATTTTTGGAGTAGTTTACGTCGGCGTGCGGTCAGAGGCCGGCCGGGGAGACACACCCATGGAAACATGCATCATTGGGTTCTCTCTTGGCTTTTTCCAGTGGAATCATCTATGCATATATGCATCTAAGCCCCTGCTCTTGTCTGGTCTCCCACTGTGGTGGATATATACATGTACACATAGCGGACCCAGATAATTTGATGAGCCTGGGCGAAGAACAAAGTCTAAATAACAAGCGCTCGGAAACATAGATCATAATACAAGCAAAATATGAATTTCATGACTTCCGCTGCTCACATGTTCACAGTTGAGCCTTGGCAGGAGCCTAGGGTCGCCGGGCCTTGGGTCCGCTCCTGGATACATGTACACGTAGCCTTAGGACTTGGGAGGTTGCCTCCAGAATTGGTACTACCATTTTCATTTTTATTTTTGGGAAGAATATTTTTAGAAAGGGGTATAAGACAGATGCACATACATAACTCACATCACCACATGTATAAATACGCATGTTCATCTCCTAACATATGCTTAAGAATTTTGCGAAGGCACCGAGTCTTTATAGAGTACAGGCGTACATCTTTTCACTGAATATACACGCGTGTATATACCATAATATAATTATTTATATAAGACATGACAGGTTCGGTCCTAGAGATCAAATCTAGATGTACTACTTGCACTATAGCCGTGCCAGCCACCCCAACTACACTTCGTTCCAGGGGCGGAGCCACACCCCGGGCAGGATAGGCTTCAGTCCGAGGTGTGAAAAAATATCTAATGTATAGGCCGAGTAAATTCAGTCCAGTCTGGTTAATATTTTCATGATCCAGTCCAAATAGTCTAGATCGTTCTACCGCTAAACTCAAGGTGTAATTAAATTCTAGCGCCGTCAGTGCTCCGTTCTCTTTGATTGAATAATTGCATGAGATGGCATGGCTCGTGGCCTAACTTGCGGTGGAAGTTGAGTGAGCAAAATGTGCGCACAGATTTGCTCCGTGCCTGTGCGTGTACGTACGTCCCTATCGATGCATGCATGCGCGCTCCTTTTTGGCTCTAGCTCGTAATAATTCTCGAATTAAGCTTAACTAGGGCTCAGTTAAACATTCAGACGTGCGGTCCCGAGTCCCAACAGCTTGTCGGGCCCACCTGTCAGCGGCAGCCGTGCGCTGGCCACTTGTTTGCCGTCCCTCTTTGGATGCTTCGCAGGGGCCCCACCCCAGGTCCGATAATACAGTGGACTAAACGCACCGACGAGCCTACCCGCGGTGTCCGGTTACTGGCTGGCACGGTGGGCCCCGCTCCGACCCCCAACCGATCGCCACCCGCCCTGGTTGAGGAGAGGTAGGGGCCACGCGCGCGTCGGCTCGGCACGTGAGGAGGGAACCGACACCGCCCCGGGTGGCACGTGCGTCACCGCGACACGGCACTTCACTCCAGTTGGTTACGACCGCCTCGGCAGCTCAGTTCAGCTCAGTTCGTTACACTGGTCTGTCATCCGCGACGAACTGAACTATTCTTTTTTTTGCCCGTGCGTTACTATAATTTTTTAAATTTTATTATATTATATATTTTAAAACTCACAAGTAGTAAAAATTTCTAGAATATGCATATAAATATGATCTAAAAGTTTTTAAATCTATCAAGCAAGTCGGAGGCGGAGGATACGGAGGAGAGAAGAGGAAGATGGTCGGGAGAAGAACGAGGAGCTACATGGTCTGGATGACCGATCTTTGATACGGATGGTGAAAGAGAGAGAGAGAACAGATCGACAACCACCAACTCATATTTTTATAATAGTAAACATAATATGAAGTGGCGATAGGCAATTGCAAATTTTATATATTTATATAGTTTGCTATAACAACCATGGTATACCTCATTCTGAGCACTTTCCTAGCGAATATGTTCAAAATCCTATACGATTCTATCTGCAGAATCACCGTGATTCTATAAAATTGTAATTCATATACCGATTCGTATAATTTGTGGAACGCTAGGACGGTACATTCCCATGGTTCTTATCGTGGTCCCAACAACTTTGATATCTGTGAGGCACCGAACACATACGGGGGACCGATCTTGTGTTGCCAAGCGGAGAAACCACTGCTCAAGGGCGAAGTAGAATAGTTACTACTACTATTATGCTACTAGGGCTGCATGAATGGTCATCTGTTATAGGTCCTGTTCATTTCAGTTTGATCTTCTGATTTATATCTTATTTTTATTATTTATAAATTTTATTTTTTCTAAATTTTTAGTTTTTTTTTCAGTTTTTTACCGGTTTTTTTTTTTCGTATTCGTTTGCGTTGTCCGTGATAAACTAATATATTATTTAATTTTTAATTTTTAATTACGTTAAATAAGATATCTTCAGCTACAGTGTAATTTCAGCTAGCTACAGTGCGATTTCAACTATAAGCCACTATTTTTTAGCCCAACGAGCAGGGCAATAATCAGGGCAGTGTTGGAGATACTCTGTCGAATTAATCACAGTTTATTCCGAGAAAAAACTGATGTGCATTTGTCGGTACTCTGGTGGAAGCCCAGGTACAGTTTTGACTTACTGGACTGTGCACAAGTGCTAGATTAGCGAAGCTTCTAAACAGTAATTTTAACAGCTATAGCTTATGATTTTCAGAAATCAGCTATTTCAATCATGTCAGTTTGTTAACGGGATTTTCTCTTTTTTTTCCCCTCTCGTAACACCGCAATTAATTGGCGGGAGGTTAGATACCCAACAAAACCTGGGATGCACTCACATTTCCAATATTTACACGCAGATCCTCGCTCAGGCAATGTTGAGGACCTGTCTGTAAAACCTCTAATCCCGAGGGGCAATGCGGTAACGAGCGGTCGGGGGCCGAAGCGAGGAGCAGGGGCAGTATAAATCGGCGCGCCTCTCAAAGCCGCTCTCCTCGATCCGCCTCCGCTTCCATTCTCTCTTCTCCCCAAACTTTTTTCGCTTTCCCTCCCCTTCTCTCTCCCTCCACCAAGCGCAAGCTGCTTTGAGAGAGAGAGAGAGGAGGAGCTGAAGCAAGCGCACCGGCGGCAATGGCGGAAGCGGCTGTGGCTAGGAGGTGGGCCCCGATCACGGCGGTGCTCGGCATGGCCCTCTTCCTCCTCGCCGGCAGCGTCGCGTTCGGGGGCGTCTCCGGCGTGCTCCGGTAATTAAGCCTCCTCCTCTTCCTCGCCGTTGCTCTCCCTGTAATGTGGGTGCGTTCGTGAGCTCCACTGCTGCCGTGCTCCCTCCCGGGCCGTGAATTTTGGTTGGTGTAGCCCGAAAATTTTGTGTGGTTTGATATTTTTGCGAGGGGCGCTTGGTTCAAGCTGCTCAGTTTCTGCGTGTTTTTGTCCGAGTTTTTTTGATCCGTTCTGAGATAGGTGGTGAGTGCGCGTTGTGTTTGCCGTTGGTGATTAATTTCGGGCAAGCCTCTGTTCCAGGGTCGGGAGCACGGCTGCGGCGACGGCGGCGAGCGGCACGAGGCGGTGGCTGCGGGACTCCTCGTCATGGCCGGCGGCGGCGGCGGCGGCGAGGTGAGCACTTGCCATCCCTCCTTTTCCTCTCGTCGCGTTTTGGTTTCGAACACCAGACGCATCTGGAGCGTCGGTTCCCCTCGAGCTCGTGATCTGGGTCGTCCAGCTCTCGCGTTCTGGCACCCTTGCCCACAATGCAGATCCGGATCATAGCAGTAGCACTGGCACAAGAGGCGAGGGGTCTCCGTTTTAACGGAATTATTTCCCCCCGATTTTTCGATCCAAAAAATTGCGTGAAGCTTTTGGTCGGGAGTTGGTGCTTGCGCGGTAACGAGCGAAATTTGTATTTCAGGGCTGGAAATTTGGGATTGGATATGCAGCGTAGAGCCGTTTGGGACGCGTAACAACGTAGGTTCGCAGCAGAGCAGAGATGCGTTTTCGCGAGTTCGTTACGGGGGCAGAGAGGGAGAGGGGCAGTGTGGTAATTTAGCAGCAAAGCACGAAACCCCGCCCTGCGCCTGCACTGCACCGGCCATGGTCAAGCGGTGAAAGACTTTGGAAACCCCACAGAAGCTGGCCAAAGAAGGTAGATAGATAATCACCGTCACCGCTTCGTGTCCCCGGGACTGCACGAGCAAAAAAAGCAGAGCCGCGTGTATTGCTGGTTCTTTCGGGCTTATAGGTTATGGTTGATAGTTTTTAATTCTAACATAAATATTTGTATGAATAAATTGAATACTGATAAGTTGTTTCGAAAAGTCTATCTCGATAAATTGCTTTAAAAATATAATAGAGAAACTGTTCTGTTTATTTGTTCAAGAAAAATTATAAACTACAAAGAACCTAAGAAGTAGGAGTGCTAGGCAGCATCCATTGGCAGGATGCTTTTTTTTAAGCTGGAAAGTATCTTCTTGTACAACTTTTGGGTACAGTCTCGCGTGCGCAGAGCGATGATCTGGGGGGTAGTGAGCAGCGGTGCGGTTGGTTCTTTAATCGTCGTCACCTTTTGGTTCGCGACCGACCAACCCACGCCTCGAGCGGCATGCACGAATCATGAACGGCGCACGGATGATCCATCCACCCACGAGTTTCTGTATGTATCTACTAATTTCATTCCCTTCGTTGCAAACTGCTCTTGGCAGTAATTCTTGTACCACAAATTGCAACTTTCTAGTTGTTGTAAAGAATAAACAATCCTGCTACCTTTTAGCTGTTGCCATCAGCTGCATGTGCATGCGCCGTTCGTGATCCCTGACCCCGGCCTCGTTCGCATCGATCGCCGACTGCGACGGGGCTCGCTTCCGTTGTCGTCTCACCTGGAGTTTATATATTTTGCAGGAGAGGTGGTGACGCCGACGTGGCAGTGGTTGGCGCGGTGGACGATCCGGAGGCGGTGGCCTCCCAGGTGCACATGTTCGTCCCCTCCCTCTTAATTCTTCTTCTCCCTCATCTCAGTTATCGTTGCTTAGTATTGTTGCCATCGCAGTAGTAACCAAATCCGGAATGATAGAAGTGAACTAAATTAGCAGATCTATTGTTGTCATTGCATCAGTGGTTACTGGTTACTACTGGGTACTAGACTACTAATACTCTTCTTTTTTTTTTAAAGATAGCACTCTATCTCTTCAAGTTTATAGTATGTATTTTTTGAATGATTGTGCATAAATTATTTCATGTTTCAATGCAAAATTAGTATGATATTTTCTTTATATCTCTAATTAATATATAGTTTTATTTGCTATTCTCTACCTGTATGTATGGAATATATTATTTAGAAATAATAATTAAGGATAATTTAGCTATTTTTACTATCTTTTCGATCCATACGCTAACAAATACAACTTATAAATTTAGAGGGAGGCAGTATTCTTTTAAGCTAGTGGCTAGTGTGTGGTAGACTTTGTAGCAGTAACCTTTCTGTCCGCTCTTTATCGTCCCACTCCCACAGCCACCGCCGGGCATGCCGGGCCCACGCACAGTCTCATACCCAAAAACAAAGTGAAAAAACAGAGATGGCAAAACGAGAATACCCTGACCGAGCGGATCGGCTTCGACGAGAGTGTAGCAGTGGTAGTAGCAAGCAGTATTTAGTGTACTTTACCCTGACACGTGGTGTCCGAGGAGCAGAGGCACAGGGGGCCCCACCTGCCATGCACCCGCAAATAACACCCACGTACGCTTTATTGCGAGGTGACCTACTGCAACGACGTGGCACTCGCCACCCCCCCTCTCGGTGTGCGAGCGCTCAACCTCCGTGGCTGCAAGCAATAGTGACACTCGCTAGAGTGGTGTTAATTAGTGTAGTAGTGACACACCACGTTCTCGTGGTTGCCCACTCATGTGGGATGCCTCCCTGCCATGGACGCATTGATGGCGCTCACCGGCAAGCTCTCTCGCCGAATCCCCTCCCACCAAATCAATATTTTCACCCTCCTTTTGTTCTTCACGATCTGCTGGTAGAGCTGGTAACGGCAGGTCACTGACATTTGAGTCTAGAAACTAGACTGATAAAAAAGAACAGTTCTTGTTTAGTACGGTGAAAAAGTACCAATCAGTAACCGACAGGTCAGATCCACCCAAGAAACACTAGGAAATTAATGGACAGTGTAAAATCATAAATCATCATTAAGTTTTGCGCATTTGATCATCAAACTGTACCGTACCTGAATGGTACACCTTGTAATGACTCGGTCATGAGCTAATAATTCTTTGGATGCTCAGGTCCATCAAGAACAGCACCGCCCGTAGGAACCTCGGGTACCTGTCGTGCGGGACGGGCAACCCGATCGACGACTGCTGGCGCTGCGACCCTGACTGGCACAAGAACCGCCAGCGGCTAGCGGACTGCGGGATCGGGTTCGGCCGCAACGCGATCGGTGGCCGCGACGGCAGGATCTACGTGGTGACCGACCCTGGCGACCATGATCCCGTGAACCCCAAGGAGGGCACCCTGCGCTACGGCGTCATCCAGGACGAGCCGCTGTGGATCATCTTCAAGCGCGACATGGTCATCACTCTGAAGCAGGAGCTCATCATGAACAGCTTCAAGACCATTGATGGCCGCGGCGCCAACGTGCACATCGCGAACGGCGCCTGCATCACGATACAGTACATCACCAACGTCATCATCCACGGCCTGCACATCCACGACTGCAAGCCCACCGGCAATGCCATGGTGCGCAGCTCGCCGAGCCACTACGGCTGGCGGACGATGGCCGATGGTGATGCCGTGTCCATCTTCGGCTCTAGCCACATCTGGGTTGACCACTGCTCGCTCTCCAACTGCGCCGACGGCCTTGTCGATGCCATCATGGGATCCACTGCCATCACAGTATCAAACAGTTACTTCACCCACCACAATGAGGTATCCTACCCATTTGCTTTCATCCTGCAATAGTTACTCGTCCATATTTTGGCGTTGTGTGCAAACAGCCTGCTTGGATTTTCACTGATGGTGAATGAACAACGCGCGCAGGTGATGCTCCTGGGTCACAGTGACTCCTATGGGAAGGACAAGGCAATGCAGGTCACAATAGCCTTCAACCACTTTGGCGAAGGACTCATCCAGAGAATGCCAAGGTAAATTCATGGACCGAACCGATCTGTCTTGAGATCGCCAAGATACTGAAGCTTGCCCCAACTCGGCAATTAATAGTCCATGTTCTTGTTTCTGTCCAGCATCGCACCGTTCCTGTTTCAGACAGTTTGCTAACTCCTGCCCCCCATCCAAACCGCCCCTTGTTTCAGGTGCAGGCATGGCTACTTCCATGTGGTGAACAATGACTACACCCACTGGGAGATGTACGCCATCGGTGGGAGCGCTGAGCCAACCATCAACAGCCAGGGCAACCGCTACCTCGCTCCGAAAAACGCCTTTGCCAAGGAGGCATGTCTCTTCGTCGATTCTGCCTCGAGCAACTAGCTATTCGGTCAGTAACGAACGAACTTTTCGGTATGGCCAAACCGCAGGTGACCAAGAGGGTCCAGACTTCTCATAGCATTTGGAAGGCCTGGAACTGGAGATCAGAGGGCGATCTCCTGCTCAACGGCGCCTTCTTCACCCCCTCCGGTGCAGGCGCCTCCGCCAGCTACTCCCGCGCCTCCAGCCTCGGCGCCAAGTCGTCGTCCATGGTCGCCACCATCACCTCCGGCGCGGGCGCCCTGCCCTGCCGCAAGGGCTCCGCCTGCTAGCTAGCGCACCCGCAGGGACAGATCCGCCACACCCCCGCCCCGACGACAGCAGAAAGAAGCAAGATATAGAAGCTGAAGCTACCACTGGAACTTCGCGGCTACAGTTTTTGACAATGGTTATATGATCCCCAGATTCACCATTCCTCAACCTCCCCTGCCCCCCGCTGGTAACACTCGGAGCAGGCGAGAAGCGTTGCTGATTGATCCGTCGCTCGGTGTCCTATTAGTCCCCTGAGTGTGTTTGTGTGTGTGTGTCGTGTCGATGTTGCTGCCGGGGCCCACAGCAAGCGTCTCATCACACTTGGCTGTCAAAAACAGTCAGATTGTCATGCCTCGATGGAGTGGGTTTGCCGTGGAGTGGTGCCACCGTAAAAGACGCATATGCATAGCTAATTAGCTATCTTATTCTTCTTCAGTGCAGAGTTAAAACACAGGCTTGATCTGTTGAGCACTACCGCTACTCGCGTCGTGCCTCGTTTGAATTGCCTGTGCTGCGAGCAGTCTGCCTGGCCTGTTCCTTACGTCTACTAAAAACGGCTTTTGGTTTTTACTACATTACTTAACTTTCAAGTAAAGTTTTTCTCAAGACGGGATCTATAAGTTAATTATAGTACACGTTAAAAGTTTAACATTTGTATTAACTAAAATCACAAGCGAGTATCTCTCTTCACAATCTTTGTCGCAAACAACTAAAATTTAAAAAATTTAACCAAAACCATAAACCGCAGCCATATCTTGCATTCGTGGTACATCTGGATGCTTGGAGCATCCCATGTCCTCCTGGCAGAACACTGTCACCTGTCCTGTTCATCGTCTTGCGCTGCGAACTTGTCGAGCGTGTGAGCAAGCAACCTATCAAGATTGCGAGAAGCCGCGCACTCGCACTGTACGGTACGGAACGATCCTCTCGGAATAAACCCTTAGCTCCTGCTGCTGTCTCCGAACCGTATTCTTAACGTAGCTGCCGAATTGAATGGATGACCTGGCGACGAGAACCTAACGCACGAGGAAGCGGCCAACTGGCAAAGCGAAAGCAGACGCTAGAACAGCTTGCTAGGTGTGAATGGTCTGAATGGAGTTGGAGTTGAGTTTGTTGGATCAAACGGGACGAGATGGGGTCTCCACTGCAGCACGGCAGTAATGGCACGTGTGAGGGAGGGAGGGCTTTGCTCGATCCGTCATGGGCAGGGGCGGCACGGGGTGTGGTGGCGCCATGAAAGCGAAGCTGCGAGCTGCGCGTGTTAGGGCTTCGCTGCTTCCAGTGTTGCTGTCGGTGCACTAAATTTCCCCTGCTGTCCCCTTGCCCGCTAGTCCTATCTTTCCTGCTATTTCCTCCCCCCTCTTTAGCTTTAGCTTTAGATGAGGGTTTTTTTTTTGCTTTTCTTTTTTGAGAGAAGCTTTAGCTGAGTTTTTTTCCTTTTCTTTTTGAGAGAAGCTTTAACTCAGTTTTTTTCTTATTCTTTTCTTTTAGAGAGAAGATAGTACTAGAAATAATCTTGACTTCGAGTTCAAGACGTACTAGAGTATATCTCCGTGTGTAACTCAAGTTGAAGTTATGTACAACTTGAAGTCCGAATATATATGCTAGTAGAAGAGTATTAGTCTATATAGTAAAAAGAACAGAAGTAAGAAGAAAGGGGAGTAAGTAAGAGAATAGGGAAATTCAGAAATTCTCCTATATTCTCTTAGTTTATTTGCGATGTGTGTATTTTCTCCTGGAATAAAGTTAACAATTGGTATCAGAGCCTAGACGAGAACCGAGTCACTGAAAAAATCGTTTCAGCGATTCCGTTTCACGCTTGTCTCACGTGGTGCTCCCGACACACGACGCTCAGTCCGTCAAGAGAGTCAAAGCCAGGCAGGCTGTGGAGAAGGCCAAACGCGAGCTACAGTGCAGAGAGACAGCGAAGCATAAGACTTTTGGGTAGCGCCTTTGTGCAGAAAGAGAGGGGACAAGACAATAGATACAAGGATGTTTTCGACAGTAAAAGAAAAGAGAGAAAAACAACAGTTTTTTTGCTTTCTGTCTCTTCCTCGGTCTGCGCGGGGAACAGTTTTTCTCTCCTGGATGAGACAATAGTAATAACGACGACGGACATGTCTTGTTGACCCGCGCTGAGTGGGAGATCCGATCATCGAAGCGTGAAGGCAAGAACACTTCCAGCGGTGATGGCAAAGGCCGTCAGAATAGGAAGTTTGATAAGGTAAAAGTGAGTTGTTATAATTGTAACGATTATAGACACTTTGCTTCAAAATGCCACAAGCCGATGATGAAACATGTTTCTTGCTGAAGCGCTCAGCGATGATGAATCAACACTGCTCTGATGATGAGTTGAGTCAAGGATGTTGAGAAGATGTGTCACCGTCCAAACTCAAGTAAGGTGAAAAGAAATCGGAATGTTGAGCAGATGTTTCACCGTTCTGTATCAAATATGAGTTTAGTAAGTCGAAGTTGAGACCGACTGCCTCAATGTTTTAGAATCTTTGCATCTAGATGGATCCATACCAGTTAAGTTGAGTTCCTACATGTGGCTTGTATGTAGAACGCTTCATATGGAGGCGTGGCTGGTAGTTCATAATGCATTGAAACTAAAACTAGAGTATGTCAAGTCAAAGATTAAGGGGGAGATTGTTAGAAATAATCTTGACTTCGAGTCAAGACGTAGTAGAGTCCGTCTCCGTGTGTAACTCAAGTTGAAGTTGTGCCTAACTTAAAGTCCGAACACGTTTGTTAGTAGAAGAGTATTAGCCTATATAGCAAGAAGAACAAAAGTAAGAAGAAAAGAGGAGTGAGTAAGAGAATAGAGAAATTCAGAAATTTTCGTGTGTTCTCTTAGTTTATTTTCGATATATATGTGTTTTTCTAAAATAAAGTTAACAGGTAGAGCCGGATAATCTTGTCACTATGGTACAAGTGCACTACCAGTGAGGTCCGTACAAAGGAAGCCAGAAAGAGAGACGCCAAAAATCTTATACTCCACCCTTTTCTTTCTGGACGTTCCTTTCTGGCTGGTTTTTTTACCATAATAGTTTTCAAACAATTATCTTTTTAAGACAGAATTAACAAATTAATTATAGTAGATATAATTTTGAATTCATCGATATAGTTTTTGTAGACGTACTTTCTGTCTCACATTGATCTGCCACGTGGCGATTTTCACTGTATTTACCCTGTTCAGTGTTCACTCCATGCGCACCGCCCAAACCATGGTGACATACCTTGGAGCGAAGATAGGCCCCGTTTGGTTTATTCTTTATTTCTTTTGGTTTGCAAGATTCAAATGATTATATCTTTCAAACCAAACGTCCCATTTATATCTTGTTTAAACCATCGGGTCGTATATGACGAGAGCAAAAAAAAAAAAAGAGACCAATATTTAACATGTACGGCTTCATGCAATATAAGGTGACATCTGGAGCCCATATGTCAGGCAGATGATCTATAATATATCCGTTTGAACCTACATCTTACAAACTACAAATATATTAGTATTTCCACACGCATCAACATTAATCCCAACACGTTATACATGTAAAAGAAATAGTTAAGTTCGTTCCTGTGGTTCTCGGCCCGTCTGGTCTATTAGTCTGGGCCCGAGTACAAGTCCAGCCCGGCCAGACCGGCCCACATATTACTTGATTTTCGTTGGCCAAGATAGGCCTTTTGTTTTTTCTGTTCTTCCTGCGAAACGGGCTAGATCGAGAAGATGAACTGTATGAAGCCCAGTTTTCATTTCTTACGAGTTTCATACGGGAAAAAACTTTTTTATTCAACATTAATTATACGTGCATGTGTGGACGAGAAGAATATCCTACACGTGTAGACGTTGGATAGGGTAGGGACCACGCATTGATTACATCGCAGGCCGCCAGTTATCTCACGCGTGCACGCATGTGCCGCGCCGCGCGGCGCTCCTGATCTAAGGCTAGTTCACATAAACAAATAAAGACAATTAACTTTTCTAAACTATTTAATTAAAAATAAAAATATCATTATAGCTCTACGGACAATAGAAAAAAACAAACAAATAAAGTAAAAGCAAAAAAAAAACCCATAAAACCAAAATTAGATACCATAGTTACGCTAGCTTATTGCTCAGTGCACACCAAGAATTGAGATGCAGCTACTGCATACAAGAGATTTGCTGCTGCTTAGTAAGACATAAACAATTATCATAGATAATTTCTGAACATCTGAATTTATATATCTATAATTATAGATGGTTATCATAGATGGCTATCAAACCGTCTATGATAATTACAACACAGACAATATTTTCTATCAGAGGTATCACAGATGATTCTTAAATACAATTGCCTATAATATCTTAATATCACAGACGGCTAATACCAAAAACTATCTGTGATATGTCATGATCCTAATATTCACGGATATAGTTTTTGGATATATTACATATCAGATGGTATTTGTCGTCTGTGATATGTCATGTATCACAGACGGTTCTTGGACATAGCCGTTTGTGATATATTACATATCACAGACGGTTAATACTAAATATCGTCAGTGATACCTCACATATCACAAACGATGTTTTTCCGAATACCGTCTATGTTGTTATTGTCACGACGTTTGATGGCTATTTATTGTTACAAACCATCTGTGATAGCTACTTGAATATCTATATTATTTCCTGTTTTTCAGCTAGCCTTAGGAAATACTAGCCATGCTCTCTAAAAATAAGCAAAAGTATCACATATATAACACACGATAATCATTACACAGATCTCATAAAGAATTAAACAACAAATGATGTACATTTGAATGAATTTTTAAAGCACAATTGAGTGATTACAATTGTATCAAATGTTTCAACAACTAATCATCATTGCCAAGATAGAACTATCTAGTCTTATTTATGACCTCTGCCATCAAGAATTGGAGAGCAATCCTCGAACTTCGGCGAGTTTCTCAAGATCGTATGTACTTGAGTTGAATTCCACATCCTGTCGTTAGCAGTGTTAAAGTCATTAGCGTATATATACATATATATAAATTAATAATCATGAAATAAATATTGATAGGTTGACAAATCTCTGGATCTTTCGTCTTAGTTTTTATAATTTCTTTCATATATCTACAAATGTAGAATCTACATACGTTACCCTGTAGCTACTAGTGGCACTGCAAAAATAGAATTGTATATATAGGTATTGTCAGTTCTAGAGACATTATTACGAAGTGTGATATAGTATTGTTGTGTTGTAATGGGTATCGAAAATCGTGTCCTGTGTCGCAGTGTGATGTTGGATTCCTTGTGCTCCTTTCCTTTTGATTCCAAAAAGTTAGCCTCGGCTATTGCAAACAAAGAGAAGCGAGTTGATGGAAGAAATTTTACGTGATTTGTTACGAAAGTTAGCTTCTAATTAGGGAATTAAGGTATTTAACTTGCTTTACTTTGGAACAATCACAATCGCCGGTCGGCATATTCATGTATGTCACCATAGTGATTAATCTTAAAATGTTAATAAAGTACAAATGAAACTTGTATGACAACTAGTGAAGCACTTACTCGATCCCAAGCGGTGTGGACATTATCTTCTTTTGTACTTAACTCCGACAAAGTTATCAAAAAAATCATTATCCGACATAATCCGTAAACTTCTCTCGTTTGTCATCCGACTGCACCCTCGCTCCACAGGTCAAAGATCTATGGTGCTATCCGTTTGCACCCCTAGTTGTAGTGCATACGTTCACGGAGGAAGGTTGTGTTCACGGGCGGTACTACGTCGGTACGCTTATATTACTGAATGGATTCATTCCATCTGTACTCAACCCAAAACTTTATGTTCCTCGGTTCCACACTCAAGTCTACAAACATCTTATCGATGTTCCTCCATTGGGCAGAATCAGTAACGTGTCTTATCATTCTATCTTTCTTATGCTCTCTTGAGTGCCAACGTAACAATCTTGCATTCTTTCGGTTCGCAAATAAACACTTAAAATGGGGAATTATAGGCCGATACCATAACATCTTAGTAGGAGGTCCTTGATTCACCTTGATGCCCTCGCCGTCATCGAGTCATTCTTATGTTTGTATCGGGATGCTTTGCACACCGGACAAATATTTAATTTTGCATACTCTTTACGGTAGAGGATACAATCATTTGGGCATGATGTATTCTTTCTACTTCTATTTCTAATAGACA
The DNA here is from genome assembly GCA_036346245.1 of Bonia amplexicaulis. Taxonomy (NCBI): domain Eukaryota; kingdom Viridiplantae; phylum Streptophyta; class Magnoliopsida; order Poales; family Poaceae; genus Bonia; species Bonia amplexicaulis. The sequence continues at coordinate 1,020,417 of CM070744.1, forward strand.
AAGAATCTTCTTGACTTGGTAGGTGGTTGTTAGCAACACATTTTCTCTGAAAGGATGTTCGATAGAGACCTAACAACGCAGTGAAGCTTTTGTTGGACCAACTATTGCTTGCCTTCAATTTCGACTAGCCATTGTTTGCCTTCAAATGTTTCAGGATCGGAAATGGCAGCAGAGGGGGTGAATGGTGCCAAGAACGGATGACATGGTAGCTATGAAGTTGAAAAGAATGTGATTAAGGCAACTAAGCTCAAAACAAAGTCACGGCGAACGAAGCTGCAACCGAAACTGCGGAATCGAACAAATCAGGTTTCTGCCAGCCGAGAGGAGCACTGAAACCAAAAACTCCTGAAAATCAAATCCATCAAGCCTGAAAACTCGAATTTTGCTAAACTCTGGACTGAAAAGCCAAAAGGAAATACTATAGGTACAGAGTTACCCACGGTTTCAGTTTTGCCATCGGCTGATGAAAATAAACAGGAAGACTGCATACACATGACAACTGAACCAAAACTTGAAGGAAACCTCAAGGACTGCATTTTTCAAACCAAAGTCATCAGGTGCTTATGACTTATCCTCATCTGAAACAGTGAATACTGAGATAGAGCTAAAACAGAGAAAGTGATCAAAAGCATATCGTTATCTCAAGAACAAGAAGAAGCCAAACAAGGAACCAGAGAAGTCTTAACACCTTCATGTATAATCTTCAGTTTTCATCGGCTGATTGATCCAATCATATAAAAACTGAGCAAAAATGAGTGTGCAGCCTTTTGAACAAAGCACTTCAACACAGAAGAGCACATTACAAAGAAGATTAAAGAGGAACAACCAAAAGAAGGATACTTAAGAGAGGAAAGATATCAATGATCTCAAACCATCTGCCTCTCTCTCAAAATCTGCAGCACTTCCATTCAACAAAACTCTTATCAACCAAAGAGAAGGAAACATAAAGAGTGGAGAACAGAGTCAAAACACATTGAGATGAAAATTGATCTCAGATAAATTCATATCCATGAAAGATTACAAGACTCTCAATTCATCCTCTCCCTCTCAATCCTCAAAAACACCAAGAGCTCTACATGCTTCTTGGGAGGAACACGACACACACAAAGGGATGAATGACCTCTAAAACCTTGTGATACACCTTGTGATCCTCAAAGGGGTATGCAGCCCCCAACACCTATCTATAGCCCTTGGCTAACGGGTCTCCAACCCGTTACGCCGGCTAAACCCTAACGAGTCCGCTCCGCTTGTGGAGCCTTGCGAAATCACCATTTCGCCCTCCACTGCACCTTCGAGAAGCTTCGCGCTCCTTGTCGTACGCCTCGCAACCACATCGAATCTCCCGTCTTGACACATCCGACCGTTCGACCTCAACGCCACTGCGTCTAGTCCGGTCACCTCGTGTCTCGCCACGACTCCCCCTCGGCGCCCTGCAGCCAACACAGACAAGAAACACATCAAATAGCACCGCTCGACACATGAAAGCATAAATAGTATCAGTGACACAATATTAAGCCTAAACCTGTCAAATCATCAGAATAATCATCCTAAACCTTTTGACCAGGTTTGACGAAGTCCGACCGAGCCCGTTGCACCCCGCAACGACATGGTCCGAACCAACCAACTCAAACTCGACTTCCCTAAGCCGATGTCAATTACTTATCATACACATGGGATGACCTCACATGGTCTCTCAGTTTCTCATCAAGTCCTCGAATTTACCAAACCCTCTCTCACTATAGTTTCCTTTTGCATCGCGTAGCATCTGATCCATATTGTCATCATATGACTTATCCTCATCGAAAACACATTCCACAATCGGCATATCGTTGTCTCCCTCTTCACCTTTCTGTATAATCTTCTCTTCACCATGACTGGTCCAATATGTATACCCCTTTTTGAAATCCCTTCGAATCAAGTGAGATTTGATCTGCGCTGAGTTGGTAAACATCTCCAAATTATCGCAATTAATGTATGGACAATACATATATTACATCCCCTTCTTCAACGTATCCTACTCAGCCGCTCTTCTAAAAGTAGATACACCATTAATATACTCTTCACTCACACGGTTTTCAATGTACATATAGCTTTGGTCCATCTACACTACGTATGTAACAAATTAGTGTCAAATTGTATTATTAATGCTACTATAGCTAGCTAACTACGTACTATGTATGAAGCAATATATATTAAGCAAGAATTAATATGTTGAAGTAAACTAGAAGTACCGACCTATTCTCAAATTGCAGCAAACTACCAATTAAACTAGATCTAAACCTAACTATCATCTCTCTTTATTACAAGGCATATAAATTAGAAGCAAATACTAATCTCTAATCACCAAGCTAGAACAAATCGATCTATAAGTGGAATGCTTTCACCAAACTCCTCAAAGCCGTCCGCCTCATTCAATGCAGTACAATGAAGATAGTTTTGTCGGGACCGATCCGGCTAAGTATTAATTAATAACGCGGTGTATCCTAGACATGTCCAAGCATAAACCGTCTGTAATATATAATTATCACATATGGTTTGTATTAATAACCATCCATGAACTATCACAAACGGTTAGTATTAATAAATGTCTATGATGTGTGCAAATATCACATACGGTTAGTATTAATAACCGTCTATGAACTATCACATGTGGTTTTAATACGAACCGTTTGTGATGTCTGCAACTATCATAGATGATTCGTATTAATAACTGCATGTGAATTATCACAGACAGTTATTAACACGAACCGTCTGTGGCAGTTGTGTATTACAGACAGTAAACGGCCACTCTTATAAAACCGTCTGAGATAATAACAACATAGTCGGTTCCTCATGAACTGTTTGTAACGAGGCATCTAGTATAACTTATTTTTGTAGTAGTGGCGCTGCTGCTACCAGCTAGGGTTACCGAAACCGGCGGAAATTGTTTAGGGCTGTTTTGGTATGATTTATGAAGTAGTTGGCGTAATATGCCGTTTGGAGTTAGAAGTTCGAAGCAAATCTGGAGAAATATCAACCTCAACAATACTGGACCGGTAACCGAAAGGGAACCGAGAGAAACCCTAGACTAATCTGGTTCTTTTAGCCTTGACGACGACGACGTCGACTCCTCCTACCAGCCCTTGCATCTAAAATGGTTTTGCTTTGCATGGTTGAACGCGTCAACTAACATAGGACTGACGAATTGCAGTAGTGTTCTTCAAACTTGTTCAACTGTAGTATCATATAAATCTCCATTAACGTCCTGAAACTGCCATTTAGGTGGTCATATGGTCCTGCTCTTTTTCTCCAAAGTCGACGGTTTTGGCTTTTGCTATAGTACCTAACTTTCAAATAGTTAAACGATCTACACGTTTTCTCAAAAATCGTAAGTGAATATCTACTCCAAGTTAAACGATCAAAAATTTCAACAAAATCCATAAGTTAAAAGCCCATATCTACTAGTGCAATTTACTACTCGATCTCCTAGTTAAGTTGCCCGGCTGATAATGTTCATGTGTGTTGTCTTTTTGGGTGTGGTTGATCACCCTAGCTTTGGCCTCCCGTGTCCTCTGTACGGGCCTTGATTTAGTCAATTTTGACTCACATTTATTTGTTTACATCCCAATTCAACATGTCACTAGCTGCTTTAAAAATCATGGTGCATTTTTATTTGGGAAAGTATCGAAGCAACCTTTTCATCCAATTTTAATTTGGAAAACTAGCTAGCTGTGGTACAACAATTTTATTCTTTGATGTAAGAAATGATTATGCACAACTACAAAAATTTCATCACAAACGGTTTAAAAACGTCATCACAGACGGTTTAGCCGTCCGAGTTTATGGATCGGGGCTGTTCATGGCTTTTGGTGAAATTTTTGAATTTTAGATGTTTACTGATGCAGTTTCGATAGTCATTTACGATTTTGGCTGGTATAGATATTAAGCTTTTAACGTGTACTAAATTTAACTTATAGGCCCCATCTTGAGAAAATACTCCATTTAAAAGTTAGGATCGAGCACCGCGAGAAGCCAACCTGCTTCTTCACTGCCGAACACCCCCTCAGTGATGACATGAGGTCATTACCAACGGTTTTCGAACTATCTGTGATACACACTATCACAGACGGTTATTAATTCATAATCGTTTGTGATAGTTGACTATCACAGACCACATACGATTTGTAGAAGAAACCGTCTGTGATATCTCATGAATCACAGACGGTTTGAACTAAAAACTATCTGTGATATTAAACTATCACAGATGGTTTGTAGTTGAAATCGTCTGTGATTTATGAGATATCACAGACGATTTTTATTACAAACCATCTGTGTGATATTCTTTTGTTTCCTAAATCTATTTCTGTTTATTGACTAGCATCAGAAAATACTAGCTATGCCTTTTGAAACAAGCAGAAACACAACATCCATTTCACACTCATTTCAGAAACAAGAACATCCATTTCACAAATCAATTAATTGAAATGAAATAAATTAACAATCCATGAGCAGATACACACATGTACAATTAAGCTCGGCCTGTTGTAGTTGGAGACAATTGACAAGTGAATCACAGTGAACAAGATTAAACAACCTAGTGAACTATAAGAGAGGGGGACCATATGAGAGGGGAGGGAACGATAAGATGTACACGAACCCAAACCCTACCTAGCCATCCATCAATTTCGTAATTTCAGATCCAAGCGTCAAGGAAGAGAGGGGAGGGGATCGGATGGCAGATATCACCAGCAATGAAGGAGAGGCGGTGATTGCGTCACATTTGTGTTACGACGATAACACTGTACAAGACATTTACGACAAGAGTGTCTTGTGCAGTGAACCATGGTGTCACAACCGAAGGCGGATGAGCTAGTTCACGGCGGTAGTTAGCGTCATCGAGGGAGAGATGTAGGAATAAGTTAGGAGTGAATGAACTAGGAGCAGCCGGTGAAACTCACGCATTCTTGGAATGAATTTGTGGGAAGGGAGAGGGGGATTAATAAGGGGCGAGAGGTGGGAGGAACTGGTGCCTGTCGTTCGATGTGGAGAGAATGAACGTGTGAGATCAAAATCCTGAGGGAGATGCTATGTATCAGTGTCATGGCATTATCACAGACAGTTTGTTATACGAACCGTCTATGATAATACACATATCAGAGACCGTTCAATATATGAACCGTCCATGATAATAGCACATATCAAAGACAGTTTGGTATACGAATCGTCTGTGATAATGTAATATCAGAGATGGTTTGGTATACGAACTGTCTATGATAACGCTTAAAAATGTGCGCTCTACTCCTGCCTGTTAATATTCTGATGCAAGCGACTCGTAAAATTCCACACGACTCTGGCTTTATGTGCAATGGTGTACAATTCCTTGATACCACAAACTCAATATCTTCTAAACTGTCATCTCCCTCATCTTCTTCACCAGATTTCTTAATAATGGCATCCAATATTCTTTTGATCTCCTTCCTCTCATCTATCCATCATGAGTTGTTCGGCCGCAACCTTGCATAAGCGACCAACAACTTACGTCTGGAGCGGCTTCTCTGCTCACGCTCTGCTCTCCTTCCTCGAGTCGCTTCCATCCGTCAGATGGACCTCATCATCCGCCATCTACGGATGTGTCTTATTGCCGCTCAAGAAAGGGACACCGCCCTCAGCCTCGTTCTTCTCTTCAATGTGCGCAAAGCAGAAGAAGCTTTTGCGGCAGTGGAGAGACACATGGATAACCTTGCCGATCAAGCAGAAGCGGCCGATTCTGAGAAAACTTATCATGGCATCCTCTTTGAGATTATGGGCCATGCGGTCGCTTATGAGGAAGTTTATCATGACATACGGTTGTAGATAAAAACCGTGTGCGATATTTTATAGATGGTTCTAATTAAAAGCCGTTTGTGATAATAGACAAAACACAGACGATTGTAAATAAAAATCGTCTGTGATATTTCATAAATGGTTCTAATTAAAAACCGTCTGTAATAATAGGAGACATCATATACGGCTTTTAAACCTAACTGTCTATGATAGTTTCATAGATGGTTTTCATCATAAACCGTCTGTGATAATTGAAATATAGACGGTTCCATATAAACCGTCTGTGATAAGACAAACAATATAGTTTATTTTATAGTAGTGATGTTTGCATGCATCACCGATCCCTTGATTATTTGGCCATTCGCCGACCTAGGAACAAGCTAATCCTTTGACTAGTGCTATTATATTAGCATGATGCACCAAACATAGATCTAAACTTTTTGTACTCATATAAGGAATACCTAATTTGTAGCTAGTAATGTCTACTAGTAGTGCATCAGCTCATTACATTATATACTCGAGCTTGGCAAAGAGAGGAAAACCCCAAGGAAATAAGCTGCAGTTGGATTGATACTGGCAGTCCAGAGACATTCATAGAACCCTTCAAAAAAAAATGCATGCACCTAGCTAGCCAGTCTTAATTTGTTCTTGAATATAAAGACGAATTCAAATGTGGACAAGCTTATCTGAAGAAAAAAAAACCTTCATAGAAGCATCCCAACTTCTGTACTCACAAGTATGGCATGCCATGTTCTCTCAGATATTAATATACAACTAGAAACAGATAACATTTTTCCATAGATAAATAGTGAGATTGGAATAATATTAATATGATGATATCCATAGATAAATAGTGAGATTGCAATTTTACAGAATAAGCTTTTAACGTTAATATGATGATATAAAGTTAGATCTTAATGTGGCTGCAAAAACCGTACCTTATGCACAGCCCAGGCTCATCCTCGTACCATGCACAATAGTGCAGTCTCGCAGCACTTGATTGCAAGATCTTGCTTTCTTTGATGGCAAACAAATACACAGAAATTCAAGATAAAGTTGGGCAGCAAAGGACAGGGACTGAGACAAGCAGTGAATGCAGACTGAGACAGAAAGAGGTGCCTATTGTGTAAAATTATGTAGCCTCTGCACCTGTGGATCTATAGCTTGCTCCTCCTCTTCTTCTTCCTTCTTCTTTCAGGAAAGCAAGAGTAGCTCTCATTGCTAATCTACAGCTAGGGTATCACTGGTCAATTCCTCACCATGCTGCTCCCCCTTATTTTGATTCAGGATGTGATTGAGGGTCTGTTCTTTTTAGCTGCGGTTTATAGCTTTTGGCTGTGGCTTGTGATTTTTGAGCTGTTCGTGCTAGAGATTACAAAGTAACAAAAACTCACGTGCGATTTTTGCCAATATAAATGAAGTCAGTAAAGTATGTACTATAATTAACTAGTAAACCCTATCTTGAAAAAATAATCCGTTTAAAAGCTAGTTACTGTAGAAAAGCCGAAAATCAGTTTTTAGAAGCTGAAAAGAACAGGGCCTCAGATACCAGTGATCCATGAACAATTTTGCAAGCAAAGTTTAGAGATGGATCTAGGGTTCATTTGTAGATACAAACTGTTTGGGTGTGTAGCAGTAGCACTATATATACTCCCTTGTTGCTATGGATCGGTCCAAAAGAGGCTAAGGGAAGGCAGCATGGAGGAGGCTGGTTGTTCAGTGTGCAAGATCGATCAGCCATAGCATGCATGTGGAGTGTTGCTACTCACATGACACTATGGCAACATTTGGAAGCTAGCATAGTGCCAAATTTCCTTCTTACACATGGTTTTACAAGAAGTTAGTGTAAGCTCAATTCAAGTACTACAAATTTATAGTGGACCTTGTGGTCCTGAGAGATATGAGATGTAAGTTATGCATCAACCACTTTGCCAGTATAGAAAGTATGGCATTATTAATTGCATAGACAAATAATACGGTGGCCACCAGTAGTATGGGAGATACGTGTCGAGAGTAGTGCACCGATCACACACCATTTGCAAATGTGGCTTGTGCGAACCAACTATGTGATGGTTCAATGTTAACTACCCATCAATCAGTCCATATGCGCGTAGGATTGGCATTCTATGGCAAGAGAGAATCTTAGGTAACAATCTTGACATTGGGGGGTTTATATTGGCTTTTAGCTGTGGCTTTTAGAAGCGGTTAAAAATGAATAGTAATAGCTAAAACAAATGGCTTTTAGAAAGAGAGTGCGGACGGTGAAAAGTGGGAGATAGATGCGTACGCGTGACAGAAGCGAGAGGAGTGGGTACGTGATACACTTGTGACTCCTTCCTTATCCTCGGAGCGAGATGGTAGCGAAGGAGTGGAGAAGCTGTTTCGAGAAGCCATGTGTTTATATTGACTTTCGGTTTTTTGGTTTTTAAACAGAAGTCAAAAATAAAAACAAATACCAACATGGCCATTTTTATCTAGTTTTCAATCACATTTGGACTACGGGTTTATTGCATGCCATCAATGTCAAGCACCAGTCTGTCGGCCTACTATTATCGTTGATTTGGCTTCCAAGTGTTGTACAACCGTATAACGTTCGTCAAAACCATCCTTCCATATCTTGAATTGTTTTGAGTTGGCACTAGCGCACTAGCCACTCAACATATCAATGGTCTTTTCTAGATAACCATAGGAACATACATATCTTATGGAAATCACTGGAGAAATTTGCAATGCCTACAAGCACCAAATTGAGTTCAACCAAAGTATGGATGAGTCCCCTTTTTTCTTTCTAAGGAAGACCTTTTTTCTTTCTAAGGAAGAGAGTTGTAATGCACATAGAAGTTTATCTTGTGATATTCAAAGATATATTCGAGCAACAAGAATGCACCATGTGCAGGACATTGGGTGGCTCTTAGGGTCTATTCTTTTTCTCCAAAATTGGTGGATTTTGGCTTTTGCTACAGTATCTAACTTTCAAACGGAGTATTTTCTCAAGATGAGGTCTACAAATTAAACGATGTACACGTTAAAAGCCCAACATCTGTACCATCTAAAATCGTAAGTGAGTATCTCTCTCCGTAATCTATACCATAAACAATCAAAATTTAAAAAATTTAAGCATAAACTATAAGCTACAGTCGTTGTCAAATAGACCTTAAGTTGGAGCCATGGCGTAGTCCAAAATGTTGAAAAGGGATATACTCTAGAGACTGCAAGTACTCTGTACTTAACTCTTTTTCTGTAGTCTTGGACGTATGGATGATCTTATGATGCCGCCATGCGAACGCTTGTTGAGCCCATGTGATAGGTGCAGTCAAGCAGTGGATCTCTCTTCTCTCATACACTTTGCTGTCACACATAATTGACTTCCCTTATGCTGTATCTAATTTTATCGTACGTCCTTAAACTTACATTTTTTGTTCTGCTCAAGTCAGCATTTTAGGATCTGTTTGGCGCGACTATGGCTTATGTCTTTTAGCTGAAATTTTTAAATTTTGGTTGTTTACGATACAGATTACGAGAGACAGATATTAACATGCGATTTTGGTTAGTACAGATGTAATCCTTTGACTAGTGCTATTATATTAGCATGATGCACCAAATATAGATCTAAACTTTTTGTACTCATCTAAGGAATACCTAATTTGTAGCTAGTAATGTCTACTAGTAGTGCATCAGCTCATTACATTATATACTCAAGCTTGCCAAAGAGAGACAGATATATTCGAGCAACAAGAATGCACCATGTGCAGGACATTGGGTGGCCCTTATGGTCTATTCTTTTCCTCTGAAACTAACGGCTTTTGGATTTTGTTATAGTATCTAACTTTTAAATGGAGTATTTTCTCAAGATAAGGTCTACAAGTTAAACGATGTACATGTTAAAAGCCCAACATCTGTACCATCCAAAATCGTAAGTGAGTATCTCTCCGTAATCTATACCGTAAACAGTTAAATTTTAAAATTTTCAATCAAAAGTTATAAACAACGGCCGTTGCCAAACAGGACATTGCACCATGAGTTCCTAGGTTCATACATGCATGTCTACCTCTGTCTGAACACTCTGTAGCACTTGATTTGTTTGGTCAGAGAAAGGAAAAATAAACGGTTGAGATCAATCGGATGTGGGATCGACTGTACCCCACTACCGATGTCTCAGACATGCGGGTCCACCCACATGTCAGTGAAACATCAGGGCCCACAGCCTGTCAATACAAGGGCATGGCCCATCCCCCAAAATAAACGGTTGAGATCAATCGGCCGTGGGATCGACTGTACCCCACTACCGCTGTAAGAGGAGGAGGCCCACCTTCTGTCAGAGAAACGCAGGGCCCACAACCTGTCAATACAAGGGCATGGCCCATCTGCAATTGGTGGGCAGGGCCTGACAAAACGTGCAACTAAGCCTGTTTGAACTTTGAACCCAGATCGATGTGTGAAAAATGTTGGGTCCCAACTCCCAACAGCAACCCAGTTGTGACTAGGAATTGGTGTGAAAGATCAATTGAGTAATAAGTGTGAAACCACATGTGGAGCGTTCGATCTGGCTCAAACGACCTAGATGATGGCAGGTGGAGCACCTAAGCCACTTAATCTATTTTCCGAACCCCCCATTGGTCACACTTTTCCGCAAAAATACCCCGCCTCTTTCTCCTCTTCATCTCCCTCTAATCCCCACAACGTAGTCGTCCCCTCGCCCGTCCGTGCTGCCATGCCTCCGCCTGTTCGTGCCATCGTTGCCTCCTCTCCCCCCATCACCTCCAAATCCAGCGCCGCCACAAACCCCACCCCAAGCCTCTCTTCCCAAAAGCCCCTCCAAATCCATAGCCCAAATTGTACAAGCTCATACAAAGATGATGCTCCAACTCCGCTGCACTCTCCGTAGTTCTCCACCCTTGCCTCAACAGTGAGTTCTCCCATCGACATAGGGAGGCCGTAGCGCTGGTGATCTGCAAGACGGAGGCGCCGCATAGACCATCGTCACCGCTTGCACAAAAGGTGGATCTGTGGATCCTCGCATGAGATCTCATGTCATCGTGTCCCTATCATCTCCATCGTTGAGCCTCCTAGAAACCACCGTGCTCGGGGTATGTGTCATCTAGATGATACAATGTGACCATCAAGATTTGTCTCCGACCCGGACATGTTCATTGGAGATCGAGATAGATGTGTAAGCAAATCCATACCAAATTGTACGATTTGTGCTTAGTGATGCAATTTCTTCTCAATTGTCTCCAACTTGCGTTCCAATTAGGATAATAAAGTCCCAATTTCTTTTGAGGGCATGGTATGCTGGATGAAATCCCCAATTTATTCTTCATTCATTTGTAAATTCTTCCCAATTTTGTTCTTCTCAATTTGTATCCTAAGTTGCTTCTCTATCTATGCGCCGCTTGCTGCGTTGCATGTGCTGCGCGTTAGGCACACCCAAGCCCATGGCCACTCCAGGCAAGGGGGAGGCATCGAGCGGCTTACGTTGATTGGATCCACGTGTGGCGGCGGCTTTGCTAGGGGTGGGTGGAGGAGGTGGCAGCACTATCGCCTGGGCCAATCGGAGGGGAGAGAGGGCAATGGGAAAAGATAGGGACCTTTTTACAAGAAACTTTCATAGTGTGGGGGTTTTCGCAAAATTTCATAACTAGACAGGGAATCCAGCTGGCTCGATCTGGGCCGTCCGAGCCAGATCGGACGCACCACATGAGGTTTCATACTTTAGCACTCAATTGATCTTTCACACCAGATATATTGCCATTTCTAATTGCACAAGTCATACCTTAAACCAAACACCATCTCATCTTAGTCTACGTGAGCTCATGCATTTGAAGAAGCTAGGAACTTGCAGAAATCACTCTCCATGCATGCATCAATCCATTATTGCGACCCAGTGCGTTCGCAGTGGTCGTAGAAAGAACGAAACATCCACATCCAAATGCTGATATACATATACATCCTCACAAAGACAATGCATATATGTGCTTTCAATTAGACAAACACACTACTAATTAACCAAATAATGCAAGCCTTCATTAGATTAGGGAGGCGTACTCTAGCCTCTAGGCCAACGCTAATAGCCAATTAATTAGCCACTCGTGTTAATTAGTGGCATGCATGTGCCCGCCCAGGAAGCAAGGGAGCGTAGCAGGCAGCTGCTACATGCAAAAGGAGCTCATGTGAAAGGGAAGCGCCTGTTGTGCCACCGGCGGCGCTGGCCCGCCGCTGCAGTTGCTCTCCGGCGACGAGGACGCCGCCGACGCCGACGAGAAAGAGTTGTTGCCGGCCTCGGGGTCGGCCTTGGTCGGGCTCGGGCGGCCGGGGTTGTACGGCGGGATGTCGGCGCCGCCGGCCGGCACGGCCGGTGGCGGGTGGCGCCACCGTGGAGCGGGCCGGCCAGGAGCAGCGTCTGGAGTAGTGGGCCAGCCGACACGACGGCCTCCACTAGGCGGCCCTTCTCCGGCAGCCGCCGCGTGAGCGTCATTTCCATCTCTGCCTCGTCGGCGCATACGGCGGCGTCCGGCGAGTGCTCGTGCGAGGCGGTGGCGGCGCCTTCTCCTCCTACCAGGACGGCGGCGTGGGCTGTGGGCACGTGCGCGGCGGGGAGGCTCTGAGGCGGCGGGGCTTGGCTCTGGTGGTGGAGCAGCAGCAGGAGGGAGTGGCAGTAGCGCCGGAGCTCGTCGCGCTCGGCGGCCGCGGACGCCACGAGCGCCGCGAGCCGCGCGGCCTCGGACTCCATGCGCCGGAGCTCAGCCTGGTGCGCGGCGCGCGCCGCGTCGAGCTCGGCCAGCGCGCGGAGCAGCGCCTGCCGCAGCTCCGACGCCGTTGAGAAGCACTCCAGCTGGTCGGGGCCGGCGATGTGGTCGAAGGGAGCGGCGAGGGGTGGGTCCCACGCATAGGCGATCGCGGCCGCGGGCTGGAGGTGGTGGCCGCCGAGGAGCAAGGGGTGGCCGCCGTGGTCTTCCATATATGATGTGCTTGTGCTGTTTTGCTTTGCGTTGGTGTTGTTTTGCGTCGGTGTTGTTTGGGTTTTGGGTTTAGACGAGGGAATTAAAGGGATATGATGAGTCGATGATATATGGATGTGTTTGTGTGTGTGATCTTGGCTTGGTGATGGTGTGGTAGGGTATATATATAATATATTTTTCTGGGTTTTTATTGTTCTCTTTTAAATCTAGAATGGTTTTATTGGTTGGTAATGTGATATTAGACAAAGTGTTGTGGGGTATGTATATTTATGTGGGTTTGATTTTATTACTAGACCTGGCATATGTAGTTGTATATATGTCATGAAGTATTTATGATGTCATTAGCTTCTAAATTATTTGTCTTCTGCACTCATGTACGCAGGGAATATCGATCTTTATATATACCATCTAATTAAGTAGATTTCTTCCGCAGAACAAATTTTACTATAAATATTTATCATTTTGTTAAATAACAGGTACACATAAAACTTCAGGAATATGCCGTTATAGGTAGGGGTGAAAACGGATCTGTACGGTTGAATAGTATCAAATACCAATCCTCCATATTTTTAAAACGAATACTATTCTATGTTTGAATATTCTCAAATACGAATACGAATTATTTTCGAATCTATTTCTCGAATACGAATATCGGATAAAACGGATTCCTAGCGATTTTCACGGTTTTACCGTTACGGTTTTAAATCACCTAAATTCAAATTTTGAATCACAAAATTTGTACGAATTTTTCATGGATTCTAGAAATGGATCGAATACGAATCGAATAGTCTCGAATACGATACGGATACGAATATTCTCGAATACGAATGCGAATACTGTGCTCTCAATCGGATACTAATATTCTCGAATACTAATACGAATATTTTCGAATACTAAACTTACCATATTCGTTTTTCTCGTACGAATATCGGATAAAACGAATTATCCGCAACCGCTTTCCACCCCTAGTTATAGGCTCAATCGCCTAAACATTTCCCACCTTTGTTTCACACTATTCTATGTTTGACCTTTATTTTTATCTTTTGATGGATAATTGGTTACATCCCAAGTGCCTCACTACCGGATATATGTGTGACTCGATTTTCCATTTTTTAATGTGTTTGTGCATTTAAAAAACAGACTTTTTCATTTTTTTATTTTTCAGCCAACTGGATTAGATTATGTAATTAATGTAGTTATGAAGTCCTTTTACCACTTTTTGGTCCAAAATAGTTTTGTAAAATCAAAACCATATATATTGTACTGGTGATGTATAAAGTGAGAAAAAGATGAGTCGACATTGCCTTCCGAGGAAAGAAGTGGTGTATAATTGCTTGCTTCTTTTTGCGAGAAATATATAATCGCTTGCTTTTATTGCGATTTTAGGTAATTAATAATAACAACTTGTCTTTGGAATACCTTAATTTAGCGTGTATATAGGACCTAACTGTGAAAAATTTGATAACACAAACTTGAATAATGTTATACATATAGTCGATGAGGTCACCAATCCTTTTAGGACGTAATATAGTCTCCACGTTACTTTTGCATGGTTGCTTGTCACTCTCAAACACGTCTCATCGATCTGGTGGCCAGTCATCCACCGAAGCTTCTCATGATAATTAACAACTACATGCTATGAAATCAATCTGCCCTCTTAACACACTACTACTACAAAAAAATATCATTACAAATGGTTCAAAATTGTCATCATAGATGATTTTTTAAACCGTCTGAATTTAAGACGGTTTTCTGAACTGTTTGAATTTATGAATCAGTGATAATCAGATGTTATCACATACTGTTTGTAAGCCATCTGTGATAAATAACATAGACGGTTTGTAACTAAAACCGTTTGTGATACTCTAACATCACATACGGTTTGAAGTAAAAATCGTCTATGATACTCTAATATCATAGATGGTTCTAGCTACCAACCGTTTGTGATGGGTGAGTATCACAAACAGTTGTAATATAGAACCGTCTGTGATAGTCCTCCATAGATAGTTTATACTACAAAACCATCTGTGATAGTTCATACTATACCTAAAGTTTTCTATTTTTTGGCTAGCATCAAGAAATGTTAGCTATGCCCTTTGAAAATAAGCAAATACAATAGTAAACACAATAGCAAATTCCATTAGAATCTATCATTACAACATCACAAGATAATAAGCATGTTACCCATCTAACACAGCAAGAAGATGGCAATAACACATCTCCTAATCCTACGAATACAACTCTTAAACATGGTAAGAACACATCTCATATTCCTGTGAACCCAACTCTTAAACATGAGAAGAACACATCTCCTAATCTTACGAACCCAACTCTTAAATATAGCAAGAACACAATTCCTAATCCTACAAACCCATGGCAAAACATAGAAGAAGGAGGGATCGTAGCAGCGCGCGAGCTGGATGTTCTTGGTAGCTAGATGCTTCCGCGGAGCCTTATAGTGAAGGAGAGGCAGTGGTAGCGTCACCTTTGTGTCACGACGATGACACTGCACAAGACACTCTTATGACACTTGCGACAAGAGTGTGTTGAGCAGTACACCATGGTGTCACAATGGAGGCACTAGCTCACGGCGGTAGTCGGCGCGTGTCGTCGAGGAACAATCTAGGAGTGGATGAACTAACTAGCTAGGAGCAGCTGGTAGAACTCACACATCTTGGAGTGAAAGGGAGAGGGGGAGTAATTAATAAAGGCGAGAGGTGGGGGGAATCGGTGCCTGCCGTTCAATGCGGAGAGAATGGACGGGTGAGATTAGAATCCTACGGGAGATGCCACGGATCGGTGTTGTGGAATTATCAGAGACGATTTGTTATAAGAACCGTCTGTGATAATGCACATATCGCAGAGGTTCTTATAAATAAACGTCTTTGAATTATCATAGACGATTTATACTAACAATTGTCTGTGATATTTTCACAGACGATTATTTATACGAACCATCTGTGAGATCACAGATGGTTCGTATAAGTAACCGTTTGTGAAAATATCATAGATGATTGTTAATATAAATCGTCTGTGATAATTGCAGCATAGACAGTTCATAGGAACCGCTGTGATGTAGCTGCCAGTATAGCCTCTTTTGTAGTAGTGACATTTGATGCATACATAATTGAGTTTATTGCTTTATTTGTTCTAATTGAGTAAGTTTCATATTTACTGAAGACAAAAAAAGAGCAAAATTGAAGCATATATAGTTCCTTTTAACTTCTAAAGGTTTTCAGCTTAGGTTTGTGAACATGAGAACTTAACGTACCGATTTGTAAACTCGCAAAACCGCTTCAATTAGTTGGGTTTGATGAGCGTAAGTTTCTCAATAAATCATCGAAACACTATCGAAGTATAGAGACATGATTGTTATTAAGTTCTTAAGCTCATGAGCTATGAACCTATACTACTAAAAAAGAGTCTATAATAAATGACTACATCATAGACTGTTCATAGAGAACCGTCTGTGCTATAATTATCACAAACGATTTTACAAGCGTGATCGTGTACCGTCTGTGATATCTAACTATGACAGAGGTTCATACGAATAATCATTTGTGATATTTTCATAGATGGTTATTAATATGAACCATCTGTGATAATGAAAAATATCACGGACGGTTTGTATCAATAACCATATGTGTAATTCAGAGATGGTTATTGATACAAACTGTTCGTGATAATAGCAGACATTACTAACGGTTCGTATTAATAACTGTCTGTGAAAGTTCACAACGATTATTAATACAAACCGTCTGTGATAGATTTATGTCACAAACGGTTTGTGATTGGAACCGTCTAGGATACGCCACGTTATTAAATAGCCAGCATACGTGGTCTCGACATATTGTCTTCATTGTCGCTGCATTGAAGGAGGTGGCCAACCTTGGGGAGTTTGGTGAAAACATACTGCTTATAAATCTAGCTTGTAGATCGATATGTTCTTGGTGATTAGAGGATAGTACTTGCTTCTAATAACTTATATGCATTGTAATAGATAGAGCTGATAGCTATGTTTAGAAAGAGATGGTAGTTTGCTCCAATTTAAGAATGGGTCAGTACTTCTAGTTTACTTCAATATATTTTTGCTTGATATATATACACACACATACATGCATATTGCTTTATGACTACATGGCCAGCTACTTAATTTAGATATGGACAATTTATTATTAGGTGAATGACAATTATGTGTGTAAGTAGCTAGGCTAGTTAGTTAGTTGTAGTAGCATTAATAATCTAATTTGACACTAATTTGTTACATGCGAAGTGTAGATGGACCTAAGTTGGATGTACGTTGAGAACCGTGTGAGTGAAGAGTACATCAATAGCGTGTCTGCTTTTACAAGAGCGGCTGAGCAGTATATGTTGAAGAAGGGGATGAAATATATGTACTGTTTATGCATTGATTGCGATAATATGAAGATGTTTACCAACTCAGTGTAGATCAAAGCTCACTTGATTCGAAGGAGTTTCAAAAAGGGGTATACATGTTAGACTAGTCACGGTGAAGAGAAGATTATACAGAAAGGAGCACAAGAAAGATGGAATGATAAGACACATTGCTGATTCTACCCAGTGGAGGACCATCGATAGGATATTTGTAGACTTTGGTGCAAAATCGAGGAATATAAGGTTTGGGTTGAGTACAAATAGAATGAATTCTTTCGGTAACATGAACATCCAACATAGCACCTAGCTCATGAATGTATGTATGTACAATCTTCCTCCTTGGCTGTGTATGAAGCGAAAGTATATTTTAATGTCACTACTTATCCAATGGCCGCAACAACCTGGAAACGATATTGATGTGTACCTAGCACAATTGGTGGAATATCTTGTGGCACTATGGAACGAAGGGGTACATATGTGGGCTATTGACTAATGAGAGAACTTCACTCTGCGCGCCATGTTGTTCTGCACGATCAATGATTTTTCTGCCCTTGGTAACCTATCAGAGTTAAGTACGGAAGGAGCCAAAACATGTCCGCACTGCATAGATCATACTAAGAGTGTGTGGTTGAACAACTTGCTCAAAACTATGTATATGCGTCACCGCATGTTCCTTCCACGGTATCACCCATACCGCAAGATGAAGAAACAATTTGGCAAAAACAAGAGGATGACTCGGCACCAAGACCTTTTAGCTTGAAAGAGGTCTACGATATGGTCAAGGATATCGATGTTGTACATGGAAAGGGATGTAAGTTGAGGACCCGTTAAAAAAACATGTGGAAGAAGAGGTCAGTATTTTGGGAAATGCCTTACTGAGAGCGCTTAGAAGTTTACAATTGTATCGATGTCATGCACGTAGAGAAGAATACATGTGATAGACTTAACATTCATAAGAAAACAAAGGATGGTGTCAATGCACGGTGTGACTTGGTCGCTATGAACATTAGAACCGAATTAGCACCGATAGAGACTGATGAAGCCCGAATATACCTTCCCCCAACTTGTTACAATTTGTCAAAGTCCGAGAGAGCTGAACCGTGTCAGTGCTTGTATGGTGTGAAAGTTACTCCGCCAGAATGAATAAACTTATTCCATGCAAGATTTGAAATTAATTGACATGAAGTCTCATGGCTGTCATGTGCTAATGACACAATTGCTTTCTGTTGCAATTAGAAGTAGGTTGTGTTATTTCTTTAATGCAATTGCTTAGAAGGTCATCGATCTCGATGGACTAGATGCTCTGCAGACCGAGGTAGTGATGAATCTATGTCATCTTGAGATATATTTCTCTCCATCATTTTTTGATATCATGGTCTATCTCATTGTCCACCTTGTGAAAGAGATAAAGATATGTAAGCCCTGTGTTTCTACGTCATATGTATCCGTTTGAGACGTACATGGGAATTCTCAAGTCCTATGTACGCAATCGATCTCTACCAGAGGGCAGCATCATCGAAGGTTATGCAACCGAAGAGGTTATTGAGTTCTGCGTTGATTATATTGCTTAAGTTGAACTGATAGGTGTGCCTGTATCTCGTCACGAGGGGGGCTAGAGGTTATCGGGACCATCGGAAGAAAAGCAATAACTCCTAATCTGAATACGTACACTCAAGCCCATTTCACTGTCTTGCAACACATGACTGAAGTGTCTCCGTATATTAAAGAGCAAAAGGGCATGCTACGCTAAGAGAATCTAGGCCAGTCGGAGGTTTAGATCACAAGACAACACAACCGTCGATTCAACGAATGGTTGATGGTGTGATTCACTGGAAGGTCGTGAAGTGAAACGCTGCAATGGTTGGCAAAAGGGCCAAAATTTACAATTTTGACATAGCAATGATACAACATTAATGGATACACATTTTATACAACAGATCAGGACAGAAAGAGTACAATCCAGAACTCAAGTGTCTGCATAGATGCATTTCATGATGAGCAGTTCAGTACAGCTGGCCCAAGCTCCTACTACGAGTTTGTAGAGGAGATTCGGGAGCTCGACTACATGATTTTCTATATCCCTTTATTTCAGTGTCGTTGGGTCCAACTCCCATATGATGTAAAGGTCGACAAGTACGGCGGGACCTCGAACGCGTGGGATACAAAGATGAACCAATTGCACTCGTGAGGCAAGTTGTTCAAGTTTTTTATGTAACCGACCTAGCAAATAAGAAGCGCCACATAGTTTTTAATGCAAAAAGAAGGATTGTCGGAGTTGAGAATATCATGGATGAGGAAGAGTACAATCAATTTGATGAGTTGCCTTCATTTGAAGACAGCATCAGGCTCGAGGAAGAACCAAGCAATCAAGCAAGCTATATACATGTCGACCATCATGAAGGGCTTTATTTAAAAGTAAATAGCCAAGTGTAATGCTCTCACACGGTGAACACCTATTTCAAAATTATTCCAATGTAATTATAAGAAACTCAGTATGTAATTAAGGAATTATTCCATTGTAATTGATTTAGTAATTAAGAAATAATTACATCTGTGATTGTATATGTTGTTGAAACTAATCTTGACTACTAATTGCATTGAGCTGTGGTCGAAGCTGAAGTCGAAGGCATGGTTGAAACAACAGTCGTGACCGTGGTTGTAGGAGTTAATTTGTAAGTGGTCGAAGCTTTATTTTTTTATAGGGCATGGGTAGCACTTCCTGACGAAAATAGGACTATTACAAACGATTCCATAATATAACCGTCTATGATACTACAACGTTATAGATTGTTCTATTAGGGAACCATCTGTGATGTGGTTTATATCATAGATGGTTTTATAAGAGAACCGTCTATGATACTAATATCACAGATGGTTCTTTTAAAGAACCGTATGTGATAATTCCTCCTATAAGTAGTGCCACGCTAGGGTTTGTGCTCTCATTCACTTAGTAGGCCACACATCCTTTTGCCTCCTCACCTCTCCCCTATCTCCTTAACTCGTCATTGCCCCCAGCCGGATAGACAACCTCGTCATCGCCCCCAGCTAGATCCGTCATCGCCCCCGCCAGTTTCGCCATCACCCCAACCGGATCCACTGTCGCCCCCACCTAGTTCGACCGCCTCTCCTCCCTATCGCCTTAGCTCCAGTCGAATGTATGGATTTGCTTCATCTTTTTACTTCATCGTCTTTTCTGTCGCACTAGCAATCCTTGTAGAAATAATTTGAGACAATGTTTTTTCTGTTAAATAGAACATATTTTTGTTAGATCTATCTAGTTAGTGTTTTTTTGTTAAGTAGAACATATTTTTGTTAGAAATACATGACGAGAGATGAAATAGCTAGGGAATGAATTTAGAGATAAATTGTGGGAGCTATTATTTTTAGTGTCCTCTGTGATTCACTTTGTTACCGCAACAAGATCTATTTGGAATGGCAAATCACACATTTCGGTGTGTTAGGTTCTACAAAGTAAGTTATAACTGTTGTTTCTTCCTCCTCATCATGCTGTGTGTTAGGCTTTGTAAATGAAGGGCGCGATAGCCCAAAGGTTCTCTTACGCCTAAGACAATAACCAAGCCCAACACGCAGAATGGTGAGGAGGAATGACTTTAGCCATAACTTACTCTGTAGAACCTGAGACACTAGGCTGTGTGATTTGGGATGTTAGTTTTGTAAAGAGACTTTGTAACAATAATATACGTCGCCATATGTTCTTATTTCTTGTAAGATCAACCAGGTGCCAATGTTTACGCTCACAACTCACTGTAATTAGTTTTTTCTTGTAAGAGAGATGTCGTCATCATCGTCGATGTTGCCGAATGGGTCTGATGCTGCGAAGATTGGGGTAACTAAGAATGGTAGAGAAGTATCTAAAAGGCCAACGGACCGAATGACCATCACAGAGGTCTCTCTGGATGGGGTCCCTCTCAATCAAGAAAGCAAATGCAGATTTGGACTACCCGTGGATAACCGGAAGGCAAGGTGTCCCCATCACTCTAGCAAACTAGAAAGGTTTGATAGAAGACGAGAGAAATGTGCCGTGGATGGAAATTTCAAACTCGTTCGAGATCCCAGCAGAAGTCCAAGAACATGTGTAATGGTATGTGCTCCTTGCGATGAGATAAGCGTGGAAGACCTTCAAGAGCATGCTTGTCACGCAGTACATGACCAAGAATCACACGCCTTTCACGAGGTATCCTTTCGTGTCACCGAAAATATGGAAGGCCTTTGTGCAGATGAAGATGACGACCGAATTTCAATAGGAAAGTGCAGCGCACAGGCTATCCAAGCACGAAACACTCACCCCCACAGACTTGGCATCGCTGGATACGCGGGTAAAATCACGCAATGGAGATGGAGGATGAGGTCGCTATCTGATTGGAGGCCTCCCAACCATTTGCCGGGATCACAAACGAGCGCGCCCAAACTGGTTAAGAGCGAGGTCATCAATCACGTCTTCGGGTGTCGCCTCTTTCAAAAATCCCATAGACGAGGAAGTGTCCAATGCCTGGTAAGATATGTTAAACTACCTAGATATTAATAGGTCCATAACTTCATGGGGTTTAAAATAATATGATTGCCTCTTACAGTGAACATTGACTACCAAATCTTTCGAATGCTTCTTCCAAGCAGTGAGAGAGAGGGATATACTGTCCACCACCCTGGGAAACAAGGAGCACCTAGGTTGCACGCGAGGCCTAGGGGTTTACATATCTTAGAGGCACAGATTCCCAAACGACTTTGAGGCATATAAGAGTAGGAAGAGATCTAAGGCCGAGCATGAGGAAAGCATGAAACGAGATTTTGATGCAAAACTTAAGGATATAACTATCTCACTTTGAGAAGAGATAGATCCATTGAGAAAAGAACTAAGAGAAATCCGTAACAAGTCACAAGCCATCCCCGTTATTACTATACCCAGTCCCCCAACGTCGAAGTAGCTGCGCATCGGTGCCACTTTCTAAATATAACAACACGCACTTACCTATCAATGACATTCAGGTAATGTACATCTCTTAAATGCTACATAGATAGACATGGTGGACATCTTAACTCATCGTGTATCGTTATGTAGGAGGCCACGCCGTGCATCCTCAGAATCAGGGTTGTTGGCTCCATTCCCGTTGATGCTGGGCGGGGGTTGGCATATACATACCTGCTAGGGACATTGGTGCACGGTGCCCAACTAGGAACCGGTTTCATGAAGGTCCAGGTGAACAGATTAATGATGTTTTTAGGGCTATCCAGTGGAGAGGACCCAAACAGAGAAATTATGACACTAGAGGACACCATCCACACATTCGTCTAGTGGCCCAAGAGGGACATCAACTTAGACCCTTCCGTGCCGTGATCTCCACATGATCATGACTATGAAATAGAATGCTCTATGACTCCACCTCAAGCTCCTCTTCAGAAGGCCAACGTATCGGCTCCCATGAAAGCGATGCCAAAATGTATCGCAAGCGAGGTGCCAAGGCCGAATCGAAGAAGATTAAGACGCCTCATAGGGAATGGAGGTTCATGCTCATAGTGTCGTTGGTCCCCGAGTCACAATTACCCAGCCTTGGACTGGTTTGTGGAACTTTACATACCTAGTACATGTCGAGGTCCAACATGAAGCCAAACCGGCACAGCAGATTCACCAAGAGATACACAGAGGTGCATTTACTCCATGATTTGGGCTACTTCGTCGTGATTTCGAAGATTTATTCTTACTATTCAATCTCGACACCTCACTTCTACGATGTTGGACACTGTAAGTGTACTGTACAATCAAGTTCTACATTCATGTTACACCGATAAATGTCATAACTCATTGCTTATGTATAGATCTATGATCCAACAAGTCCGGCGATGGTGAGAACCGGTGGGTTCCCTTAACGCACACTTAGTCTCTGAGCAAACCATCAATGATAACGGATCCTTTGTCGAAGATTACATAACGATGTGATTGTTTGCTTACAAGTGACAAGGACTACATCATGATACCCTTCAACTAGGGGTATGTACTTCATTAGTTGCTAAAAAGTTTTATTTGTACTTTATACACAATATAAACTTAGGATTAATCATTGTGGCGACATACATGACTAGGAGTCACTGGATTCTAATTGTGATTGTACCAAAGTGGAGTAAGGTAATATATCTTGATTCTCTACTTAGGAGCAACTACGACTTCACCCGTGTGCAACAAACAATTGATAGCTAAACTCATTTCCTCCATACATAACTCTATTGTAGTCTTCTCTTTGTTTGTAATGGCCGATGCTAACTTTTTGGAATCACGTAGGTAGTTCAACGCTTACGTTGCCTAGAGAGGGAGACATAAGGAATCCAGTGCCACACTTCAACATAGGACGTGATTTTCGGTAGTCGCTACAAAACAACAATCATATATCACACTACGTTACAATGCCTCTAGAATTGACAATACCTATGTATGTAATTCTATTTTTGCAGTGCCACCAGAAGCTACAGGGCAACGTATATGGCTTCTATGTTTGCCGCCATATGGAGAAAATCATGGACGCTAAGATGAATAATCCATAGGTTTGTCAACCTGCCAATAATTATTTTGTAATTATAGAAAGTCTTAATCTTTATATATATATATATATATATATATATAACAGGGCACCATAGTGTCCAAACTCTATGATTGAGACTTTCATCTATGATTAAGACTTTCTAACTTCCTTTCCAAATCGAGGCCTTTTCGAATTAATGAATGTTAACAACTTTGCCTGATATATTATACATCATTGCACTTGTACGCATCTAAAAGCAATCCAAAGATAAGGAGTCTTAGTGCCAAGACACCATGGTGCCCCATCTCAGCGACAACGTGTGGAATTCGATAAAAGTGCAATCGATCTTGACAAATTTACCGAAATTCGAGGAAAGCTCTCCCAATTTTTAATAGCGGAGGTCATAAACAAAACTTGAGAGTTCTACCCCAGCGATGATTAGATGTTGAAATATTTGATACAATTGTAATCACTCAATTGTGCTTAATCAAATAATTCATTCAAATGTACATTATTTAGTTGAAATATGTGTAATGATTGTCGTGTGCTATATATGTGATCTGTTTGCTTGTTTTCAGATGGCATAGCTAGCATTTTATGAGGCTAGCCAAAAAATAGGAAATAATATAGGTATTTACATAGCTATCACATATGGTTTTTAGAATTAGCCGTATGTGATATCTAAGATATCACAAACGGCTTTGTCCAAGAACCATCTGTGATATATGACATATCATAGACGAATTTTGGTATTACCCGTATGTGATATTTGATATATCACAAACGACTATATTAAAGAACTATCTGTGATACCTGAATATTATAGACATTTGTTTTTCAAAACCGTCTATGTTGTAATTATTACAGATGGTATGAGAGCCGTATGGGATAATCGTCTATTATCACAGACACATAATTTCGAACGATTTTGAAACCGTCTGTAATGACGAACCGTCTGTGATGAGTCTTTCTATAGTAAGTAGCTATGAAGAAAGCCCTTGCATGTTTTTGAGAACATCCATATGTGCAATTCACTCAAAATAAAAAAGAAAGCTGTCCTTTGGTTCTGAACAGCCTCTTTTGTCCTTCTCACCTTGCTTTCATTTCTCCTTTCTTTTTTATGCATGAATCCTATGTTTTCCACAAGAGGGGAATCCAAGATGGGAACTACAGTGCCATCATACCCTAGCCAATAATGCATCTTGGTCCTAGGTTCTGCCTTCTGTCCCTATCTCTAATAATCACCACCGGCCAAGTCATCTTTCATCCTTGCCCAACTTTTTTCTTAAATATCGCAGCTACAAATAGTTCTTTACCTGTTTGGCATCTAGGGAAGGCAGAGATTGCAAGTGGCTCAAATGTGAACTTTGAAACCTGAAGGAGGCTAGCTCTGAGCGTGTTTGCACTGACTATACACCTCATATCATTTTCACAGGCACCAGCTTCGATAGAAAAAGATAGACCAAACTAAAGTTGCATGCATGTCACCCTGCATAGTACAGACCACCACACATATATATCTCTGACTAGGAGAATGTCCATACATGCATGTGTAGCTGCGAGTTGGTAGCGGGTCTGTTCTTTTTCTCTGAAATTGATGGCTTTTGGTTTTATTATAGTATCTAACTTTCAAACGAAGTGTTTTCTCAAGACGGGGTCTACAAGTTAAACGATATACACGTTAAAAACCCAACATCTGTACCATCCAAAATCGTAAGTGAGTATCTCTCTCCGTAATATATACCGTAAACAGCCAAAATTCAAATATTTCAACCAAAAGCCATAAGCTACAGCCGTTGCCAAACGGGCGGGCCCGCTAGCAGGGGTACTTGTCAAGCAGAGCTTCAGAGGACCAGTGGCACATGCATGTTGACATCAAAGCCTCCCTGTCTAACATGGAGAGGGCCAGATCATATAGCTCCTAGAGAAACCTTGGAAAAAAGGGTGAGGGTTTTGTCGACAAGATAGGGCATTTAGGTTTTTTTTTATCGTTTTCCTAACGGCTACCAACCATGTCTCGCTAACGCGTAGGCTCAGGCCATTTGGACATCTTTTTCGTTGTGAATGCTGTGATTAGCTGTAGGTATCCATTATTAATTGTATCCATCATCAAATTAAGAAAGAGAGGTAGGAAAAGGCTTAAATGATACAGCGGGTGCTCACATTGGATTTCCTAGGACACGAGGCAGCAGACCTGTTCTTTTCAACTTCTAAAAGATACTTTTTAGTTTTTCTACAGTAACTAGCTTTTAAACAGAGTATTTTTTTAAGATAGGGTCTACTAGTTAATTATAGTACATACTTCACTGACTTCATTTATATCATCAAAAATCACATGTGAGTTTCTGTTACTCTGTAATCTTTTGTACAAACAGATCAAAAATCACAAACCGCAGCCAAAAACCTCAAACTGCAGCCAAAAAGAACAGGTCCGCTAGCATCAGGTCAGAGCTTGCAATATCCATGCAAGAATCCAAGAGTTGTTAGGTACAGCAGACTGGTCAGGGAGGCTGGGAAGGTGTGAAAGTACCCTACTGCATTCCTCCATTTGAACAGCTCTGTTCAACAAATTTGTATTCTAGTATTGCTACCATTAGAGAATTATGAGAGAAATGGAGGAGCTCACTTAGGTTAGTACTTAGGGTTTGTTTGGCGCGGCTGCAGTTTATGACTTTTGGCTGAAATTTTTGATTTTTAGTTGTTTGCGATAGAGATTCTGGAGAGAGATACTCACTTGTGATTTTGGTTGATACAGATGTTGAGCTTTTAAGATGTACTATAATTAACTTGTAGACCCCGTCTTGAGAAAATACTCCGTTTGAAAATTAGGTACTATAACAAAAGTCAAAAGCCGCTAGCTTCGGTCGAAAAAACAGGCCCTTAATTCCGTCATTCCCTTTTGCATTCAACCTTTTGTAACTTTGATCACTAATATACATTAAATTATTTAGATTTATGATATAAAAAATTATATTAGTAGACATCAAAGTGCTTATATATCATTGTATTTTTTATGTATTCTGCTAACATGTAATTAGAAAAAAATAATGGTCAAGTTAACGCATGTAATATATGGTGATTTTAGCAATGTTTAAAGCATCGAGTAAACGAGGATCGAGGGAGTAAGCATAAATTTCAAAGCATATTGATGTCTGATTTTCAATCAGCTAATCACTAACTATTCCGGTGCTAACAACACTTGAAAAAAATATGCGATCTAACTTCTGAGGAAGCACAAAAGCACATGATAATACCTACATATAGTTGTCTTTGCACACAGTTAAGTTCTCAGATACTAATCAATCATAAAAATGAACCGTACTCGTCTGATCATTAACTGCAGATGGTTAGGTTAACAGCACATACTGCAAATAATTGGAAGAAGCCAGTCACAGTTCGTTGCATCTTCAACCCCTAGATGTAAAGTCTGCTTGATCGATTCATCTGGAACGTTCGTAATTTAGAGAGTCCAGTTAAGCTATGAACATAATTAATCGATTGATCCTGCGAAAATGAGTCAAATTTTTGATGTAGCATCTTTATGGGCCTGTTTGGCAACGGCTGCGGCTTATGGTTTTTGGTTGAAATTTTTGAATTTTGGCTGTTTACGGTACAGATTACGGAGAGACAGATATTCATTTGCGATTTTGGTTGGTACAGATGTTGGGCTTTTAACGTGTAGATTGTTTAACTTGTAGATCCCGTCTTGAAAAAATGCTCCGTTTAAAAGTTAGGTACTATAGTAAAAACCAAAAACCGCCAGATTCGAAGGAAAAAACAGACCCTACATAGGGAGAGGATAATGATCAAATCATTATCTTTTGTTCTGTATCGTCCAGGTCATCTCAGCTCCCTGTTTACGAAATAACGAGTCGTAAATTGTGATGTCTTGTTCAGAATATAGTCAAGAAAAGTGAGCCCTCATTCTCCATGACGGCTACTAGCTTCTATACGAGTTTCTAGACCATGTACATACGTATATATTCCCCATTTCACAAGTAGTATTGTAACATCTCAAAATTTTGCAAATCTTAAAATTTTAAATTCAAATTAATTATTTTAAAATATTTGGATCTTATTTGAATTCTCCTGAGTTTTCCGCTTTTAAATCAATTTTTAGAATTAAAAGAAATTTTATTATGAAAATATATCATCAAAATATCTTGAAAATATTTTAGTTAAGCTCAAATGTATTTAGAAACTTCAGAAATTTTCTAGAATTTTAGAAGTTTATTTCATATTTTTCGAGGCTTATTGAGTTTTCTAGTATTTTCAAAATCAAAACTAAAACAAAACTTTAAAACTCTCTCCTCCTCCGGCCGCCACGTGACGGCCAGATCGCCTCCACGCCGCCCCACCATCCCACCTCACCCCTTCCGTCCGCCACGTGGACCGGACGAGATCCACCACACCGCCCCTACCGATCCCACCCGCCCACGCCTCTCTCTCTCTTTCGGTCCCACCTGCCGGCGCCTCTCCCGCCGACCGCCTGCCCGCCTGTCATCTCCTCCTCCGTCTCTCCTCCCGTGTCGCCGCCCGCCTGCCAGAACCGCCGCCTTGGCCAACGCGCCACCCCTCTTCCGCGCCCACCTCCCTAACCGCCTCACCGCGCCCACTTCCTCTCCCCGCCCCATCTCCCACGTTTTCCTCCAACCGCCGCCAACCGCCATTCCTCCACGACGGCGAAAAATCGCCGCCTCCCTCCATTCTCCTATTTAAACCCTCCCGCACCTCCATTCCTCCTCCTCTTTTCCCCACTCTCCTCTCACTCCCGGCCGCCCACCGCCCAAGACCGTGCTCCTTGCCACCGCCGCCGCGCGATCTCCCGGCGAGGAATCGCCGCCGCCAGCCGCCCCGCCCACACCGCGACCACCCCGAAGCCACCGCCGCCACAACCTCCTCCGCCGGCCGCCTCTCCCGTCCGCCGAGCGCCAAGACCGAGTCCCCGAGCCGCCGCCTCCTCGCCGCCGACGCTGCTCCGCCACCTCCCAGAAGCCCGAGCCATCTCCGAGTTCCCGGCCTCCTCTTTTTTTTTCGCCGCCGCAGAATCAAGCCGCCGATCGCCGGCGAGCCGCCACCACCGGCGCCCGACCGCCACCCGTGCCGACGTGGCCGCCACATGGCGCCACGCCGCGCCACCCGGCCAGGCCGCTGCGGCCAAACACCACGCCTGCACACCGGCCTCGAAGGTCCGTGGACCCGGTCCATAGACCCGCCCACCGTCACCGGTCCTCCCTAGGGCGACGCCGCGTGACGCAACTATTCGGTTTTCTTTAGAAAATAATTCCAAAATCCAGCTTTATTCATTTTAGTTGTTTTCAAACTTCCCAATGCCATAACTTTTTCATCCTAACTCGATTGAGTCCATTCAAATTTCTAAATTCATCAAAATTTCAATCTTTACATTTCTGCCACCTTTTCAAATTTTTGAAATTTATTTGATATTTTGAAATTTAAAATTCAAATTTCAAATACCCTTTCTCCCTCGTTTGAACTCCGAATCCATTGAAACTTCCTCCTAAATTCATCTAAATTTATAAACTTCATTCCAGTAATATTATTATAATATCTGCACTTTTATTTGTATTTATTTGTCCTTTGTGTTCTCGCTTTGCGTAGAACTGATCCGGTCAAGAGTTCGCAGAACAGCAACAAGAGAATAAGGAATTCACCCACGAAGGCAAGTCTCCTTTGACCATCTTGAACCTATGATTGCGAAATGTTTTGAATATTTTAAATTTATTGCATTTGCTATGTTACATAAAATGTTAATTTCGCCTTAAGGTATTAGATATCCCAATTATTGTTATGCCCTCGATTGAACTTTGAATACCATGTACCCTTGTAACCCTAGGATCACCTTTGTCTCAATAATGAGATTATTATAAAACTATAGTAAATGTTGTAGCGGTAGTAAAATGCTTAGACATGCTTTATAACCTTTGGTAACCTTGGAATGAGAAATGTTACTTCAATGATCTAGACTGTTATTCGTAATCGAATGGCAAATGGTGTTGCCTCTGCTCATGTGAAATGAATTAAATTGAGAAAATTGTTTTAGACCAGGGCGGATGGTTGGTTTGGATTGGTGCGGTTAGCACGAGATCTTGAAAAGTGTATGTTCCGCCCTAGTCAATTAAGGACCGACTCTTGTGTTTGTCCAGTCTGAGCACTACCGTACAACCACATGTCTATATGGGTACGACCTAGCTGATTAACTTATGATAGATTAGTTTAGGTACCACCAGTGGAAAGTGGATGCCAGGGTTACTGGTTATTCACAGTGAGGGACAGGGTTACTGTACTCATATGGCGCAAGAGGGGGCTTCTGTCTGGGTGGTTAACCCTTCAGCGGTGAAACCTCAGCGGGTGGTGTCTAGCTAGACTAGAGTAAGGTAAAGGCTTTGTGATGAATTATCTGGGTCTCATGCCAAAGGAAGCGTGTTGACTAATAAGATAACTTATCTCTTGTGGGTAAAGTGTACAACCTCTGCAGAGTGTAAAACTATTCGAATAGCCGTGCCCACGGTCAAGGGCGGCAAGGAATGCTTTCACATGGTAGATCTTTATTTTTGGTTTAAAACAAAGTTTGGGAACCCGAGAGTGGATGGAACTCTCGGGATTTTGTCCCGTGGTCGGAACCAAGTGTGGGTGGTTGGAACCCGTAGTATCAAACTTGATGGTAGAATCTTTATGATTAAAAATGCTTAATGATTTTAGTTAGAGTAAATACTTCAGTTAAACTGTCGCCTTCAAAAATAGTTATTGGTATTAGAAAATAAAATGTTGCTTTGTGCAAAATAGCCATATAGCCCTCTTTGTTAAACCTTGCATCTATTGCATTTTCCCAAGACTTGCGGAGTACTTTATGTACTCACATACTACACCTAAAATATATCTCAAAGGAATATGAAACTCAAGAAGGAGACTACAACTACTTCGCAGGTGGATTTGAAGAAGGATGTCCACACGCTTAGGTCACGCTCCCACCAATTGCCCGTGGCGTATTGATGGGATTTTATCAATGTTTATTTGCTTCACCGTGTTTGTGTTTATTTGTGAGGTCTAGAAACCTCGCTTGTGTTGTAAGGCCTTTGGTCAAGACTTTATAATATTGTAATATTCGCCTTTGGCAATGTAATCATCATCGTTAACCGTGTGCACTAGCTTTGATCTGGGACTAGTGCTGTAATACACAGAGGGTCTGGATTTGGTAATCCGAGGTCCCGACAAGTATGATTACGACCTCTTAGATTCCCATTGTTACTTAAAAGAGTTCCCATTGGCACCGTCGCCTCCGCTCCATGACGCTGAATTTCGCCGCCGCTGGCTCATGGCAGCATCGATGGACCGCCGCTGCACCGATGGGCCCGCTCAAAGTTATTTAGGCCGTGTGGTTCTATTTTGGGCCGCTGGCTTTTGGGTTACAGATGCATTTGAGCTGTACTACACCTCGCTTAGCCACCAGCCGCCGCCGATGATGTCTCCCATGACGCACCTCCCATTCCGAGTTAGGTCGTTTGGCTACAAGCTAAGCTAGTTTGGTTTCAATACATCTACAGAAACTTGTCTAGCAGTTTTGAGTCTAAGGACATAGTGTTGAGATCAAGACATATAAATGTTACTTAATAAATAAGAGTTATATATATATATATGATGCAATTAACAAAGGGTTGTTGGCTTACGTCGCTAGATTTCTAATAGTGATGTTAAAGCTCACTAGAATTTAGTGAAATATGGATCTTGGCTCACTGTATATAATTAGAGGGAACATGATTTTTAAGTATATAGTGAGAGTATCTTTTGTTAAATTATTTGCGATTTTTAAGAATACAGATTACGGAGAGACACATATTCATTTGCGATTTTGGCTGGTACAGATGTTGGGTTTTTAACGTGTAGATCGTTTAACTTGTAGATCCCGTCTTGAAAAAATGCTCTGTTTAAAAGTTAGGTACTATAGTAAAAATCAAATGCCGCCAGCTTCGGAGGAAAAAACAGACCCTATGTAGGGAGAGGATAATGATCAAATCATTATCTTTTGTTCTGTATCGTCCAGCTCATCTCAGCTCCCTGTTTACGAAATAACGAGTCGTAAATTGTGATGTCTTGTTCAGGATATAGTCAAGAAAAGTGAGCCCTCGTTCTCCATGACGGCTACTATCTTCTACACGAGGCTCTAGACCATGTGCATACGTATATATTCCCCATTTCACAAGTAGTATGATTACGACCTGTTAGATTCCCATTGTTACTTAAAAGAATTCCATATTTTATTAATGCATGTCGAATGATGTGATTAATTTGCGCCAAATGTGGGATCATGAGAAGATCCACTATGAGTAATACTAGTTTTTTTGGAAGGTACACGATGAGTAATACGTTGTTGTGATTCCAGGTAGAAGTCGTTTTTTTCCCATAGATTGACATGTTTTCTAAAATTTCACTCGGATCGCTAGTTTTTATCAAAATGCATTGTTGTCATCAGCAATGCAATGCAATCACAAGAAATATATAGTTATATTATATAAGTACGTATGTATGTTCCACGGTGAATCTATCAATACCAGTTGTCACCGTACGTGCTTTATCACACCGGCACCGTCGCCTCCGCTCCATGACGCGTCGGAATTTCGCTGCTGCCGGCTCATGGCAGCATCGATGGACCGCTGCTGCACTGATGGGCCCGTTCAAAGTTATTTGGGCCGTGTGTGGTTCTGTTTTGGGCTGCTTTTCTGGCTTTTGGGTTACAGTGGCGTACGGAGCTGTACTACACCTCGCCTAGCCACCAGCGCCGCCTGCCGATGATGTCTCCGGCGACGCACCTCCCATTCCGAGTTAGGCTGTCGGCTACAAGCTAAGCTAGTTTTTTCAATACATCTACAGAAACTTGTCTAGCAGTTTTGAGTCTAAGGACGTAGTGTTGAGATCAAGACATATAAATGTTACTTAATAAATAAGAGTTATGTATGATGCAATTAACAAAGGGTTGTTTGCTTAAGTCGTTAGATTTCTAACAATGATGTCAAAGCTCACTAGAATTTAATGAAATATAGATCTTGGCTCACTATATATAATTAGAGGGAACATGATTTTTAAGTATATAGTGAGAGTATCTTTTGTTAAATTATTTAATAAAAGATTTCACATAAATATAGTGCTGAATTTTTACATATACTTTTCATGTTGTAGAAAATATCACCATATACTTTATCCATACTCAATTTTAATCTGCAATCTATTCTTGAGAAAGAAAAACTAAATGAAATAAAGTTTATTGACTAGTATCGCAATTTAAGAATTGTTTTGAAGCAAGAAAAGAAGGTATATGTTCTAGATATTTCATATCCAGATGAATTAGTTGCAGATGCTACTCTTGCTAAAAAAATAAGTATGAGAAATCCTAAAAATATTCTATCTCCTAGACACGGTAGAGAACTGAGAATTTTCATGTCTTTACATAGAATAACAGAGCAGTATTGCTCATAAAAAGGATTCGATCTATAATCGATGGAAGTAAAGGGGTCTTTCTTTGTGGTGATGAGAGGTCCGACTTGGGTGAGGAGGCGATGGAGGACTAGCCGACGAGCTCTGATGGGAGGTCCGACCATGATCACGGCCACTCCGTCCGCGCCATCTTGCGGAGAGGCATCTGCGTCAGAGAATAGTAGTAGAATTATTGTGAAGGACAGGGAGAGAAGATGAATCCTTCTATCACAGTAGTTAGGATTAATTTGGGAATATCAGAACAAACACACGGGATGTAACTTGTAAAACCCCTACGAATGGATACAAAATATTTCCCCATTTCAACATGTAAATGCTGTTCCTATGGTTATAATATACATCAGTTGGCTGCCTATGAGAAATCATCATCAGGATCGCCTTACTTTCTAGAAATCTTTGCTCTTTTCCTCCTGACCCAACTTAAGATTTTGTTTTTCGCCCCCGTCCAAAAAAAAAGACTATATTTTTCCATGAATTAGGATTTCGAAACGCCCAATCACATCTCATTCTAAGCGTTCCACCCAGGAATCCAAAAACTAAACCAAATCCTTGGTTGCTCAACAAGTAGAAGAATTTTCGATCGAAACAGTTAGGAAATAGAAATGACGAAAAAAAAAGTTAAACCCTAAGGTAGCATCCGGCCGGTAAAATCAGGAGCTGAAAAAAGAAGAAGAACAGATTCATCCAAACATTCACCACTCCAAACGGGTGACGATGAGCTCTTGGATGTGAAGAATCAAGAACACCATGGTGGTAAACGGGGACCAAGAACCCTTACTAAAATAAAAAAGTAAATGATTTATTAAAGAACACAAACTCCACAGAAATCTTATCCTTGGCGGCGGTTACCTCTCTGGGCTTAGGGTCCTCGACGGCGGGCGACCCGTCCGCCGCCTGTCTCTTCGCCGGCCGCGCTCGAGCGGAGTGGCCGGCGTAGCACTGACAGTAGCAGTCGTCCACTCCACTGGACTGGAGTGGCTTTACCGAAGCTGCTGGCCGCTTGTTCATGAACCGGGCTTGGTGAAGTGAAGCCCCATTTGATGGGCCACTCATCAATGGTGGACGGTGGTCTGAAAAGGAGGATGCAGCAAGAGTCTTGCTGCGAAACATGCAACAAGTGGGCCAAGGTTTCTTTTCCTAATTCGTCGACGCCCATTTCATGGGCTCAAGCGGGCCATTCTTCAGGGTAGCAACACGGACTAGATACAAACCCCACGAAGTTCCTCAAGTGGCCCGATCATGGAAGCTGCACTGCGGCGGTTGTCCCCATTGGGCCGCCATCCACGCAGCTCCAACTCCGAGGCAGGCCGTGAGCTTCGAGCTCGCCCTCGCCGAATTTTTTCTATTTTAACCTTTTTTTTGAAAAATATTCACATTTAGACTCCTGGTAGTTTTAATTCCGTTTTGGACCCAGGGGTGGGGCCGTGACCCACGGCGCCGAGGTAACATCATCTCGGCGCCGTGGTCCACGGCGCCGAAGTTGCCAAGCCCGCACCAGCCAGGTGGCTTGCGTGGCGCCGACGTGGCAACACCTCGGCGCCAGGTCGTGGCGCCGAGCTCGGCGCAGTATCTTGGCGCCGAGCTGTGAAAATTCAGAGCCGCCGTCACCGGTGGCGCCCACTCGGCGCCTTCAAAATAATCCGTAGCTTTTGGAAAGATTCGTAAAATGATGAACTGTGAAACACATTTTTGTTTCTGCTATATTTTGTGATGATGTCGTGTTCAATCTGAAAATTTTGGGTGCTAGTAAGGTAATAATGTTTGTAACTTTTCCGATGGTCAAACACTAATTGTTAGAGAAGGGATATTGGTGTTGCTTATTCATGGAATTCAAAAGAGCTAAAATGGGGCAAGGTAAGAATCTATGTGCCTTAGATTTTTCCATTATATTGCCCATAAGTAATTATGTTGCCACATCAAATCACATGGTATAATCTGCGAAGTTGAGGATATAGTTTAATGTCTTGTTGTTCTTTTGCAGACATTTGTGTGCTTGAAAATGTGGATTTTGCATGTAATGATTTACAATTTTGAACTGAGTAGGCATGATTTCCCTGTTCTTTTCTATATGCAAACTAATCAATTATGCGATATTCTTTGGAGCAAGCATGGTGGGCAACATTATGCACTCTATTAAATTGTAGTTTAGTGAAGCATCGATACGCAATACCGTCATACCTAGGTAGTCTCAAGTGCAGTCGATACAACTAGGCAAACACAATACAGTGCATAATAATAGGATTGCATGAACCGTAGATAGCGTGGGTCTATTACATTTTATCTACTGGGTGTAGCGTCGTTGTTTCCCCTTTCTATTGGGCCCGAGGATGGCTCACGCATCATTCTTCCTGTCCTCTTGGTCTTGAGAGTCGCCTCACGAGCTTGCGCCGCATCCTCCTTGCCCTTCAGACGGATTTGTGCCACCCTCACGCGGCGCTCTTGCTCAAGCCGCATCTGTTGTGCCACCTCGCGAGCCTGAGTCATCTTGACAAAGTATTGTCCTTTGTTTTCCACCTCCACCGCTGGTTATTTGGCCATGTCACGACACCGATCAACCCATTCGATGAACGTGCAAGCCTATGTGTGGCGTGGTAGATGTCATGGATTAAGTTGAAAAACGATAACGAGAAACAAATGATTTAGTTGTCGTCGTTACCACAAAGTCGCCATCCGTGTCGGACACTTGAAGAACCTACGTCAGAT
Source organism: Bonia amplexicaulis (assembly GCA_036346245.1). Classification (NCBI taxonomy): domain Eukaryota; kingdom Viridiplantae; phylum Streptophyta; class Magnoliopsida; order Poales; family Poaceae; genus Bonia; species Bonia amplexicaulis. The sequence goes on from CM070744.1 coordinate 1,056,313, forward strand.
TTGGCTCGTTGTACTCGATCCGTCTGCACTCCCAACATCGCCCTAAAGCCGCAATGGCACTTGGCGCTCATGCCACTCCCAAGACTCAAATGGGTCTGACCTCCGTGAAGACATTGTTGTGTAGTATTATTGTGATGGCTTGAGGAGGAGATGTGGTGTGGAAGACATAGGAGGCCTTTATGTAGGCATGTTAGGCGGTGCAAGGGCATAGTCCATGGAGAGGATGTCGCATTTAATCTTTTCGTTTTTCAGATTCCAGTTCAAGAATAAATGTTCCTATGTAGGCTTTTCAGAGCCTGTAGTCTCGTACTAAATTCATAGTTCGTAGCCTTTTCAGTCGTTTGCAGGAAACAGCTCGTAGGCTTTTGCAGGATTCCAGTGTAGCAATAAATGTTCGTATGTAGGCTTTTCAGAGCCTGTAGTCTCGTAATAAATTCATAGTTCGTAGCCTTTTCAGTCGTTTGCAGGAAACATAAATTCATTGCAGGAATCATAGAACCACAAAGTACGGACTACGGATTCGAACACAAATATCACATGCATATAACATATACACATATATATAACAAGTAGCTCATTACAAACACCTCTCATCCAACCACTTACCAAGTGCCTCCTAGCTCATTACAACATATATACAACGACTTTTAAGCCCAACCACTTACCAAGTGTCGGACGTCGACGAAGAGGAACCTCTGCGAACCACGGACGAGGAGGCGAAACCGTGGGACGACCAACTGGTAGACGACACCACATCCACAGCTGGAGGAGGTAGAGGCAACCACCTACTGTCGAGTTCACCGAACTCCGACGACACGCCTCGCAGAGGTGGCGGTAAAGGAACGCCAATACCCCAGAAGCCCAGCTGTACTGCCCCGCCGTGTCCCAGTCGGCGAGGCAGTGGATGTACATCCACGACGCGCTGTCCCCCGTTCCGTCGGGGAAGAGAACGCAGCCAAACAAGTGCAGGATCCATGCCCTGCAATTATATGTAAAATGATATTAAATCAAACTGTGTTGATTTTAGAAAAAAGCTCAATTAGACGACGAGTTGGCTCGATATCCACCCCTACCTACGTGGTAGGCAATCGCTCGCCGCTCGTCGCGTCTGCGCAGGACACTCTGCGAAAGTCTGCCGGAGCCATGTGATCGAACTCCGAGTGCGATGGCCTGCCTCAGGAGGAAGCTCTCTCCCGAGGAAGGCCTCTACTCGGGATCTCCAACCAGCAGGCACGCACAGTCCGATCACTGGATGGCCGTGAATGGCGACACCAAGTATATTCTGAGTGTCCTGGAGTGTAATAGTCATCTCCCCGAAAGGGAGGTGAAAGCTGTGAGTCTCCGGCCTCCACCTACATGATACAAAAAAGAGGACTACAGGTCAGAGAATTTGAGGCGCACATAGCCGATAAACAATGAACATGCAAGTGGAGCAATGGTTTAGGAGAATACCTATCAATCAGTGCAGTGATGGCCGGGGGGTTGAAGGTGGGCAACCCACGGCGAACCTGGTAAGAAATGGCGTCTAGGCCAGCCCTCTCCAGGAAGGGAGTGTACCTCTCGTCGTACCGCATGTCCAGGAACCCGTCATGGGTTCGAGGACAAAGGATGGGCAGCTCTGTATAGAATAAACCAATTTTTTAGTTAATGCAGAACATAAACCGAAATTACACAGAAGTGATGAAAGGCGGTACCTCCCTCCGTGTGAGCCGTCCCGGTGGTTCTCCTCGTAGTACGGGTCTAGCAGGTGGAACTGAATGGCCTCCATCCTACAAAAAAATTGAATTTGTCAGTCCAACATAGAAGTAAACAAAACATTCAACATGCATAAAATAATGGAAATAATAATAAATTAAACAAGAAACATAGCAAATTGCATATGTGAAAACAGCTAGACGAACTATGAAACATAACGAACAACATGCACTCGCACCTGACTAAGTGGCCAATGGCATGTGCGTGAATTGTGGCCAAGTCTACCACATCTCGCTACACGGTTCTCGCTCGGGCTCGAAGAAAGGGGTTGCTCTCCCTCGCCTCGCTCTTCCCGGAAGTTGATCCATAACCATCTTGTGTCTCGTCCTCTTCTCGGTTCCACGCTTGTTCCAACGGCAACTCGGATCCACAATGTATTTGGGCCGGTGTATGGTGGCCACTCTCCTCATCCCTAAGGCTCGAAACGGGAGACCACGTAAGCACAAGGTTGTCAACACCGAACTCCCGAGGTATCTTGCTCGTAGTCGGTTGCGATGCCTTGTCGCGCCACGTAATGCGAACAAGAAAAGTGGTACTGCCTCGGTTTACCACATGTGCATGAGAAATCAATAAGGACAACCTTATGCCTCCTCGTCGGCCGGAGCTCTCCATCGGTCGTTGTACCACCCTTTCTACAACCTCGTAAGTGCCCGTGGCGTTGTCAAACAATGTACCTCATGTGCCTCACCCTCGATTTGCCCTTTCAAGGTGGCGCTTGGTTTTGGCGCCCATCTCACTTGTTTACTCAGCGCCATTGCATGTGCGTGTCTTCGTTGAACCGTGCAACAAGCTTGTAAAGGTGAAGGATACGATAGCATTGACGGCATACCACGTATACCCCTAAGCAAATTATTGAAGGATTCGGCCATGTTGCTTGTCCGAAACTCGCACCTCCACCACCATCGCCATGAGCCCTTGTCCATTTGTCGACATCTCTCATCAATCCCGTCAACCACCGCTCTACCTTCTCGCGTTTATTGCAAGACTAAGTCGCTCTAACTTCTCCGGAAGAACTTGACCTCAAGCATTCGAGCGACCTCCTCGAGCAGATGAAAGTTATCCTTCGTACTATCCTTACGGAGTAGATTCTCAAGAAGATGCCGAGTGCACCAACGGTGGTGCAAAGTCGATACCCCTGATCCGCTCTGTCGGCAAAAGTATGCCCCGGTGTCTATCGATATGACACCAACCTCCCTACTGTGGCCGACCACGTGCCTCCGAACGAGACGCAAGAACCATCCCCAGCTGTCTTTGTTCTCCCTCTCAACCAAAGCAAACGCCAAAGGAACCAACGTGTTTTCTGCGTCACAGGAAATGGCTATCGGTGTGCCCGGTACTTGCCAAGATAAACGTACCGTCAATGGAGAGGACGGACGACAATGCCGAAGGCCTCGATGGACTGGGCAAAGCACCAGAAAGCACGAAGAATATCTGCATCCCATCTTGAGTCCATTCGTTTGGTTTCGGGACATACTCATAATGCATGCCGGATTAACCGCTTTGATTGCATTGAAGAGTCGGCAACCGCAAGTACCCATCTTCCCAATCCTCATATATCATCTTCCAGATGCGTTGCTTTGCCCTCCATGCTTTTCCATACCTTATCGCGTATCCAAATTTCTCCTTAACAATCCCAGCTAGTGTCTTCACCTTCATATTGGGTTCTCCCTTTACTATGTGACACAGTGACTTAGCAATAATGGTAGAGGTCAACTGCCGATGCTTCTGTTTGAGCTCTACTTCGGCACAAGTGTGTGGGCCAACGATTCTTGTGATCTTGAACTTTCCCGTGTCCTTCTGTTTCCTAGCACAAACCCTCCATTCACATGTTTCCTTCTCGCACACAACTGTGTACCTCCGCTCCACATAAGAATGCCTCACCTTGAATGACCTTTTTCGAATCACTGAATACTCCTGTAGCCACCTTTTTAATGCTGACAAGTCCTCAAACACCATGCCCTTCTCAATTGTCATGCTTGACCCGGCCTTAGGAGCATCTAGCAACTCGTCATCCCTTCCTTCTGCATAAGCCTCATGGGAATGCCTAAGATCGCTGAATTCATGAACTGATGGATCTCGGCCAGGGCAATAACGCTTGATCAGCTCAATATCACTTTCGATCAGCTCTCCAAAAGGGCGGTCATCATCAGAATCAACGGCCCTAGCGATCTCGTAAGGCTCCAGATCATCCACAATTTGAACATCCACACTGTTGGAGTTCCTACAGACTTCTTCAACGTTGCCAGATGGAGCAACGGGAGGAGCACCCACATTATCGTGAATGTATCCTACATCATAAGCACGAAACGATGGGATTGAGACAAAAGAATGGAATGACGGGAAAAGGCTAAAGAGTTGCTCGACACTTACTGGGATGATCCTGAGGGGCTTTCACGACATCATCAGTCCGACATTCGACTTGAACTGGTTGAGAAATCTGACCCTCGTTCGGGGCAGATAGAGCATCGGGCACCTCAGGCACTTCTTCCACATCCACTGTAAGGTCCGGTAACGGAGGGTCAAAGGGTGCATGATCACCTAGTTCTGGTGAATAACCATGAGGGGTGGGATCAATAGACACCTTCCGCACAACAAGGTCCAAACATTGGAACTCATTCTTCATAACCAATTTGACATATTTGTCCCACTGATCCTCACAACCAATTAAGATCAACCGCCTTAGAATTGTATCTTCGAACCAAGTGAAGTAACCCTCAACTGTGATGCTCTCCTCGTTTGCATGACAATGTAGCTCCTCCCGCCCTAGCAACCAACTCACTAAACGACGGCCGATCACTTTGAATATCGAGGCACCTTTGCATTTCAACAAATTGAACATTTCCATAATCATCACTTGTCACACTGCCTCCATGATATAGGGTGACTAGGTTGTCCATCTAGTTCATACAGATGAATACCTTCACACAGTAATTCCTTCCCTCCTGCATACAGATGAATACCTTCACTCAGAACTGATTATTCTCCTGCCAGGCATCCTTGTTTGAGACAAATTCTGCTCAACAGAACAATTTAGAGTAAACCAAAGTATGCTACTGAAACATATGAAGGTTTTGTTGACTATATTTGGAGGATCATAAGATAAAACAAAGGCACAAATACTTTGTGAGCTCAAGAACGATGAAGACCAAGGTGAAAAATATTAAATTGGTTATAAGCCATAAATTAAAATTCACAGTGAAATTATCATTGCACATGCTTGTGGTTCACACCCCAAGCAACACATGTCCACCAAATGTGCACTTCAACTATAGATCTTTACATACATATGTTCGGGTGTTGGCAAATCGTATGTAAACAGAACACAATCACAATAATGCATTGCAAATATAAATGGCAATGCATTGTAAGCCAACTAAACAAAGTCAAATAATTACATGCCTTTTTTTCGAATACGGATTTTCGAATACCTTCACAAACGGGCCGGGCGGCGGGGCCGGGAGGCGGCGGGCCGGGAGACGGGGACCGGGAGGCCGGGAGGCGGGGCCGGGAGGCCCAGGGGCGCGCCGGGAGGCGGGGCCGGGAGTCAGGACGCGGAGAAATGAACGAGCTCGGGGCTCGGCGCGATAAAGTGCCGAGCTCGGCGCCAAGATCCACGGCGCCGAGCTCGGCGCCACGACCCACTGGCCGATGTGTTGCCACGTCGGCGCCACGCAGCCACCACGCCGGTGCGGGCTCGGCAACTTCGGCGTCGTGTACCACGGCGCCGAGATAGTTACTCTCGGCGCCGTGGGTCACGGCGCACCCCCCGGGTCCAAAACGAAATTAAAACTACCGGGTCTAAATGTGAATATTTTTCAAAAAAAGGGCTAAAATACAAAAAATTCGGTCGCCCTCGCCTGTGGTCCTCGGCAGTAGGCCTGTTTGTTCGGTATCTGTGGTAAATACGGTTCCATATATATGATAAATTTGGTATTGTTGTAAGGGTGGCCCTCCATCTAAGTTCAGCCGGTCTATTAAGAGATTGCAAGACCTAAAATGGGACATGTATAATGACATAAATACCTCTGAGAGGGACACCAGAGTGTAAAGGTGAGATTGTAAAACACTCCCCATGTGGATATATATGTACAGTCCAAGCCATGGGGGGAGAACCCTAAGCATTGTTCACCTAACTCTCCACTACGACATCTCTCTCTGTTTGGTCTGTAACCACGACAGGTATTATTAGTTTGGTAAATATGGTATTTAAAAAAAATATGATTTGGTACAAGTAAATCCTAATTTATTTTGGTATGGCATTGCTAAATACTATATTTACCAAAGTTAACGCGAATTGCCAAAGGTATAGCGAGTCTACTACTTAAACTAAAGTCACGGCGGAGGTAGGGCCGCTGGTTAATAACCTAACATCCTAAATTACATCAAATTCATTAATATTTCAAAAAATGGTGAAGAAAATTTAGTGGCCACCTGTAGGATCGAGAACGACGACTAGAGCGGGGTATAGGAGCAACACGATTAAAAGCTTTTTCAAAGGAAAACAAGCAAAGCTCTTCACTCTAATAGCTATGAAGATCAGAGACCAATCACCCACAAGAAACACATCCAAGAAAAACCGAGAAAAATATGCCTAAACATGTCCCGGTGGTCTGACCTATGAGCAGGGGCGGTCTAACCGCTAACTAGATGGCAGTCTAACCTCTAGCTAGTTGGTGGCCAGACCTCTTGGCGATCAAACCTTTAACTAGTTAGCAGTATGATCTCTAACAAATAAAAGAGCATATTTTCAGCACTATTTTAAATTAAAAAATCAACGAACTTGATCCACAACTCTAAAGGACTTGAAACAAGACTCGATCACGATCCTAAGAACATATCTCAACTACAGATATTGAAAGAACGTAGGAAAATTGAGATCTTTTGGCTCTTGAAGCTCTGCTGCACTAAAATTGGGCTAAAACCATAAATTAAGCCAACTTTCAAACCAAAACTCTAAATCACTTGAAATTTGGTATGCGCCTTCTTTGCATGTTAGAAACGTATTCCAATTGACAATCAAGAAAATCATTACTAAAATTCTGATCTTTTTCATTTCAAGGAAGGTTGCATCAAAACTGAGCAAATGAGAGAAATCTCAACCTACTCTTGTTCATGAGTTCTTGATGATATAGATAACATTAGATGGGTTCTCGCATTTTGTAACAAGCTAGATCATAGCATGAACTCAAACCAGAAAGCCCTCAAGGTCAAAACCCCAAATCACCTTTTTAGCTAAAATCAGACAAACACAAGAACTCACAAAAACAAGCACCTAGATGGATGAGATGTAATCTTCAAGAGATATCATCATCACTTACACGTCCTTGGTACAAAGCAAGATCAAGAGGGGAAGAATAATCATAAAAAACTAAGCCAAATCAAGATTTTATCACTTGAGCGCAAGAGGGAAATACTTAGACGAATGTTAATCTCTATTGATATTTAGAAATGAATATTTATAGCAACACATAAGGTCTAAGGATGTAAAAAAAGCTCAGGCACAAGTTTTTCATATCCCCCACAATGTTCTCTCCAAGAACCCTAACTCATCTGAAGGCTAGGCATGAATTCTCTTGAAACCTTGACCGAGCCACCCCTCTCCCACCTTATATATGGAGGCTCACAAAAAAACCCTAATTAGCACCTCTTGTTAGGTTTCATCCACTTATATGGACTAACACATTAACTTAACATCATGTCGGATTTTACACTTACATATACATGCTTCTTAAAGCGCACACACTTATTAACTCATTAGTGAATCAACATCTAATACATTTTATTTTTTTAGCACATTCATGACATAAACCGCTTAGGCTAATGCCATGGTTTCACACAATGCCACTTTTTGGTATGAGCAATTTGTCAAAATACCCTCTACCATCTTCCTTAAAGTTTCTTAATTCCTTCACCTTGAAACAATCATGTGCTTTATCTTCAAGTCCATGTGACTCTAATGACTTGCCACCAAGTCTTTTACATGTCCGGATCATACCGAACCATCCTCGTTTGCAAACGAACCCCAGTCACCTGGCATATCATATACTTCTCCTCACACATGACAACACCCGGTTTCCTTAACCACATAGGATCTCGGCTCCTCCCTAAATCTAGTTCTGGTTCACCTTACCATTGTCCGTCATATCCTCCACCAGTAGCCGCTGCATTGACTCCACATTGTCTCGGTTTGTCACCATTCCATAAGTCTCAATCGTCTTTGGCCGGCTCATGGCAACATGGATGGACTGCCCCGTTTGAAGCGTCACGGCGGCAAACAAGTTATTTGGGCCGTGTGTGGTTCTGTTTTGGACCTCTTTTCTCGCTTTTGGGCTATGGAGGCCCATGGAGTTGTACTACTACACGTCGTCTAGCCACCAGCGCCGCCTGCCGATGACCGCGGCAGCTAGTTTGGTTTCAGTACATATGCAGAAGTTGTCTTATAAATGCCGCTTTGAATTCTTGAGATTTATAGCTGCTGCTAGTTTAGATTCATTCCTGGTTAAAAGCTCACAACTCTTCATAATGTTCGTTCACAGCTTCAGATTACACTCTTTATGTTCATCCTAGAGTTCTATTAACTACTAAGAACCCAAAAATAATAGAAAGGATCTCATGACACCAAAGATGAAGAAAAAGACTATCAAGTCTTGTTGAAGACTTCGTCAAAAAGTATCGTCTGAAGAGAGGAAGAGTTGGATTTATCAAAGTCGAAGGGGAGAATGAACAGGGAGGAACAGTTGGATTTAACAAATTAAGTCGAAGGGGAGAATGAACGTAAGGTATAAGAACTTGAAATGAACGTGTCAGATGTGACAATCAAGATATGCTTTTTAAGTCTGACCACAAAGAAACGAAACATCACAAGCTATTGGAAAAATCAACACAGCAGATAATGGATAACAGCCATCGAAATTTCACAAATTACCTGTCATATGTGCCAACTCGCTCAGTAGGAATACATAAGCTGCAGCTCAAATGAGGACGACCAGATAGATGCTGGATACAGGGGGAGAAGAACGACCGAAACTTAGGGTCAGTAAGGAACAGTTTTGTTGTCGTTTCAGCCTACCGGACGAGATGGTAGAGATTTGCAATTTCACAATAACAATAATTTAACAATTGACAACATCACAATTGTCCAACAAAATTAGGTAACCCAAAGTGGCAAATGAAGATATGATAAGAGTAACATAACTGCAACTGTCTTGCGATCATTCAACTCATGCTAGATAGATGAGTCTGAATAAAGCGCTACGGGTAAACTATGCAAGCACAATTTTAAAAATTCTACCATATAAATAAGGAACCTTCGCTAGTAATATATCACATGATTACTGCTAGACACGTAGACTTGTAGTGGAAGTAGAGTCGATGTAGCGTGCTGATGCCGGCGACACCGCTCATTTCAACTTCAGCTTCTGTCTTTTAATTCACTATTCCTTTATCTCGTCTTTTTTGACTTTTGGGGCTTTTTTGCCTCTCTTTTTCCAGTATTCCTTTGCATTGTTCGTGATGAGCTAACATGTTTTTTCTATTTTAACTTTTTTAAATTTAATTACGCCAAATAAACCACCATCATCAATAGTAAAAAATAAACCAGTTACAGTGAAAAAGTCATAAACCATCGCCAAACTGAGCACCACTGCGATCGTAGTCGTACTAGCGGCACGTGTCATCATTCATCTCCTTGTGATCGTCATAGATTGCAGATTGTCCTAGTGCTAAAAACTTTGTATCAACATCTCCAAGGTATCCACATGTACGGGGAAGAAACACCGCGCGATGGAGTGCTAGCACCGGCAACATGGTATTAGATGAGGAAGGTTTGGCGTGTAGGGTTTCAAAAATTCCGAATTCTCTCTATCTCTACTAAACCCTATGCCACCGCGTCCTTCTATTTATAGGCATTCATAATGGTCCTCAAACTTGAGGCCCATAAGAATTCAGATCACCATTCGAATTATATCTTAGCCTTTTAAGTGTGTGATCCTATAGGTTTACGTGCACTTGAACATGGCCCGAGTACTCCTACTCGTCCACTAATCGGTAGCGGCCCCTAGTAAAACATGCCGACTTCTTAGTATATGTAAATATCATATCGGATGAATCTTAACAAAACTAATATGCATTTCCCTTTGCCTTACGATGTCGGTCAAGCTCAAGGCGAGTATATGCTATCCTTGTTGGTTAGCTCAACCACTCTTTCTCGATTACGTGATTTGAATTCCTCTCACTACGGTTAACTCTTTAACTGCGAGTAGCATGGCCATGCATTTCTGGAATTCAATCACTCGAGAGGCCTAGAAATATCTCTTTCGTTGCATGGAAGGGCAAATCCTATCTTGATCGATCACGCCTCGATGCATACATCATGACAAAATCTGAAAGCTACCTTTATAACTACATAGTTACAGAGTAGTATTTAGCAACCCCTAAGTTAGCCATTATGCATCACGAGTACGTGCGATGACCTCAAGTCTAAGGCGTAGCATACACATTGTAAATAGACCAACTGATGATATGTAAGAATGCAACGTTCTCGCAGTGTTTTATGGTGAGTCGATCTAACCCCATGTTCCCTAATATGTCCATATTATTAGTTTGATATGTTCATATCTATGACCAGTGAAACATAATCATCAGCCAATATATATACTAGTATATTGATACGTGTCTTCTTTTGTTTTCGACTAGCGATCGTTTAAGAATAATCGTCGCAGAAATATAGAGTTTCATAATCAAGTCACATACTTGTTAATAAATATTAACGATTTTATTCAAGGAGCAAGATAACATATTATATAATAAATCATAAACATAACAAAATATAATCATCTTTATGATTGTCTCTAGGACATATTTCCACCACTGAAAAACTGCAATAAAAACAAAGCAAAAAATAGTACATTCTCAATACGAGTGATCAAAAGCCAAAAGTTGCATATGGAGCACATTATGATAACAGTAGATGCTCATGAAAACTAGAAAGATAAAACTTAGCTTCATGACTGAGCATTTTTTAATTGCTGGACCAGACAGATGCAAGTTGTAATTCAGCTATATGTTGACACAGGATAAGAGGCTTATGAGCGCATGAATGCCAACATAGACAAGCACACCACATGAATGCAGATTGCAGAGAATTGTCATTGGCATTAACCTAACATAATAGTAGTCATAGCCAGAACCCTGCACAGCTGAATGAACACACACAAGAACACGCACGACCTTGGAAATCCAGTAAATCCCACAGCCTTCACTGTACAGAACGGGAGAAGCCATGCTATATTATTTGCATGCAACATGGTGAGTACTGCAAAGACATGTCAATTGCCACTGACTCAGTCTTGATAGTAATGGAGACAAAGTCTTAACAGCAGACAGCTTAAAGAGCACGAGTATCCACCAGCTTCAAGCCAGGCGGCCACAAAAAGCTCAGTACAAGTGTGGCCCTGCTCTTAAATGGTTTTTGACTTCAGCTTTTATCTTTTCTACAACAACTAGTTTTTAAATAATATATCTTTTTAAGATAGAGTCTAATAGTTAATTGTAGTACATACTGTACTGACTTCATTTATATCGGCAAAAGCCGCACGTTAATTTCAGTTACTCTGTAAATTCTCAGACGAACAGTTAAAAATCATAAGCCGTAGCGAAAAGTCACAAGCCACAGCCATAAAAGAACAGATCCAAAACGGCCCTTTCTTCAGTAGCAACACATGAGGGGCTTATAGTCAATGCAACTACATCTATATAATAGAAGCAACTTACATCACAGCTCGAGCATGTATTATACCAATGTTGCTCTTTAACTTAGGATATATATTATTTAAGTAATATTTAATAAAATTAGATTATATTTATCTCTAATAAAATGAATAGTACTATGTCTATCTAATAGAAGTGTCTATGGTCTAATTCTATTAAATATTACTTAAATAATATATTTTCTAGGTATACATATTATATTTATATTACCGGACAGAGGGAGTAGCAAACCAGCCTAGGTGAGTGTGAACTGTAAGTGATGCATTAACAAACCAGCCTAGGTGAGTGTGAACTGTAAGGGCATCTACAGTGTATGAAAATAGAGGATCCTAAGGCACCTTAAGGTCGATTTTATACATTATAAGGGTGACCTTAAGCAGGCTATAAGCAAAAAAAGCTTAAGACTAGTCCTCAAGCTAAAGACCTGACCACAAGCATTAAAATACAATTTTCTTTATCTGCCGAGTGGGGCCATCTTAAGGTTTTTTGGGTTATATACATTAAAATATCAACTTTAAAGTTTAAATGGAACCCATCTTAGAACTCTTTAGATTATATACACTGTGTATACCCTAAGTGATGCATCTGCCACACCTTTTTGCTGGAAAGCCTAGGTGAGTGTCGTAGACACGGAAGGACCTCAACCCTGTCTTTGGGCTCTCATCGCGATCATCGAAGAAGAAGATGCGATCCCTAGGCATCTCGTACCCCGACATGCTTTGCGGGAAGCGGTCCACTTGGGCAAGGAGGCGATGCAGGACTAGGCCGACGAGCTCTGGTGGAAGATCCGACCATGGTCACGGCCGCTCCATCCGCGCCATCTTGCTGAGAGGCATGTGCACAAGCGAAAAGAAAATAGATTTCTTGTGGAGGACAGGGTGACAAGATGAATCCTTCTATCACAGTTGTTAATTTTATTTCAGAAGAAAACATACATATCGTAAATAAGCTGAGAGAATATAGAAGAATTTTTGAATTTCTCTATTCTCTTACTTGCTCCTCTTTTTCTTATACTTCTGTTCTTCTTACAAAACTGGCTATAAACCTCCTCAATATATATATGCTAATACTCTTCTACTAGCATATGTATTCGGACTTCAAGTTAAACATAACTTTAACTTAAGTTACACAGGGAAACGGACTGTACTACGTCTTGAACTCTAAGTCAAAATTATTTCTAATAACAATAATTATGATTTATTTGGGCGTATAAGAACAGAACATAGAATTAATGCTACTCGTAATACCCCTATGACAGGATACAAATGTTTCCCCATTCCGACATGGAAATGTTGTTCCTACGGTTTCATGCATCAGTTGGCTGCTTATGAGAAAATCATCACTAGGGTTGCCCTAATTTCTATAAATCTTTGCTCTTCTCCTCCTGATCTAATTTAAGATTTTGTTTTTCACCCCGTCAATTTTTTTGGGGAAAATTTAATATATGCCACTACTTAGTGCTTATTTTATAGATATGACGCTTCTCAGTTGCTTATTTGAAATATATCGCTCCTAAGTTAAAGAGTAATTCGAGAAATACCATTACCGAAGTTTTGAGCAGATTTTCCCTAAATACAAGCCTTGTATTTAAACCCGTTTATTCGTACAGACAAAAATACTCTTACCTTAGCCCGACTAAAACGTCTCGATCCAAACTGGTTCGATCCAAAGCGCGCGGCGGACATCGCGATCTCGAACGACGTGTTCGTCGGCGACTCGTACAGCCTGGGTCAATGGCGGGTTCCTGTTCGTGTGGTTCTCCAAGAAGATGATCGACTTCTACCACAGCTGGCAGACGGGGAGGTGGCGCTTCTACCGAAGCACGAGCAGCACGTGTTCAACGTCATCAAGCACGAGATGCATGGTGGCCAGGCTGCTGCTTGCCATCCAGTTCCTCGAGACAGCCTACGGCCCTCGGCATACGGCTGCGGTCTACGGTTTTTATCTAAAATTTTTAAATTTTAATTATTTATAATAAAGATTATAGAAAAATATGTACTTGTGATTTTAATTTATACAGATATTAAACTTTTAATGTGTATTATAATTAACTTATAGACCCTATTTTAAGAAAATACGCCGTTTAAAAATCAGTATCAGAACAAAAAGCAAAACCGCTTTTGAAACTATAAAGAATAGAGCCGTAACATCAGCGGCTTCTACAAGCTCAGCAAGGGACCTCAACAAGATCTGCACCCTGCACACAAACTGCTGTGTCGGCCACGGTGCTAAGCTCCACGACCTAAGCAGGTCCGCAACGGATTTTTTAAATAATCTATTTTTTATTTGAAAATACAAAATTATATATACATTTTAATTTATTTTTACAAAATTAGTCTCTTGTAGCTGAACCCGAACCGTTGGCCAACTGCCCCTGTCGCCGAATGGCCGAGCGACACGAAGACGTTACCTGGACCATTGGACGATATTAATGCAGTCGTCTAATGGTTCGGCGAAAGGTGTTGTCGCCTAATGTTTGGGCGACGGCAGTATTCAGTCGCTCAACCGTTCGGTAATAGGATGGCTTATATAAAGGGCGCATGAGTCGTTCGAGCCCCCGAGCAACTAGTGGCCGGCTCTTGCATGAGGGAGTAAGGAAGGAAGAAAGAAATAGAGTAGAGGAGAGGAAAGAAAGGAATAAAATAGGAAAGGGAGAGGAAGGGAGAGGGTGAAGGAGAAGAAGAGGAGGAATGATTCGTTCGTGAGGTATTTTATTTTTATCTTGTAGTGTATTTTTGTAGTAAGTAAATAGTTTATTTAGTGTAAAAAATAGTATAAGTAGCACATGTAGAAAATTTTAGTTAGAGAAAAATAGTATAATTTTGTTTAAATGGCTAGAAAGAAAAGAAAATGGAGGAGAAGCACGCTTGTAATAAAAATATTTCGTCGTGAATATTTAACCGTGAGGATCCCGTGACTTGTTACAGAACTGTGAAAAATTTGGTTGTCATGTTAAAATGCAAAACATTAATAGACAACATTTATGATTAATTAGTGATGTCGTAAGTACATTTAAAATTGACATGTACCATTAAAACTAGTATATTGGTATTTAAATCACTATGTCGCGTACTTAATTACTTAATTAATTTTGTGAGTGTGATGTAAATTCTCGAAACGTATTAAGAATTAATTGGAATAGGAGAGACGTCGAGCAGAGCGGCATCGGTTTGCATGGGAGCAAATAAGGAGTCAATACATATTGGGGCAAAGGAAAGGAAGCGGTGTCGGTGTGAATTAGGATGGGTTGAGATAGATAGATGGGAAGAGAGAGTAGGCCAGTAGTGGGCCATGACTAATGGGATGGTGTAGGATATTATACGTCCTCGTAAATTAAAACGGAATATTGTAATTCGAAGAAATTAAAGAAAAACAATGCAATGATGTTTACTTAGGTAATGGAAGGGTTACGCTATGAGTGAAGATTAACCGATATGAAAAGGCATGCACATTCATTGTGGCCTCTGCCTTAGGGAATGAATGACGTCTTAACCATGCGGCAATGTAGTTGTTCATGATAGGCGAACAATCCTACAAATCTAAATTACAGTACAGCAACACTTGCATAACGTGCGATATGATCTGACTAGTTGAAATATTGGAAATATTTACAGGCAGACATCAGTCATGCCAGTACCCACTACATTAAAAGTGCATTAAAGTGTTGGCACCGTTTGTGAAGGTCCGTAGAATGTTGACTTGAGTAGTTTTCCGCAAGCCACTCTGGTACACCTGAATGGCGAGAATGCACAAATCACAGATGTCATATACTGGCTCACCCGCAGCTTCTCCTTGGACCTTGAGGTGTACAACGTCATCATATAAGGGCTTTGGAGCCAGTCTCTCACGCAAATTAGATGGGAGTTGAGAAGACTGATGCACATGACTATGTGGAAGGGCTTTCTGGAAGCATGCCCAAAAGAAGCTATACAGGGCCCTATCGACGGATATCATTCGGGTGGTGGGAGCAGCTTGGGCGCCCAACATGTTGGTGAAGAAGAGGCTTCAGAGGCCGGTGTATGAAGGGTGAGGAGGATGTTGCTCGGGATGAGGTGTCGGACCTGGATTTTACAATGCAGAATACTCTGTGATTCCATCGCACTATTTCATAGATCAGTAGATAGTGCTCACAGATACAGTACTGAACATCAAAAGTACATATCATATGGATGCGTAAATATAATAGTAGACTTATATATGGGCCGGTCAAGTTGAATTCAATAAAATGTAGCAGCCAACTGGGGTTTGCGACCTAGTTCTTGACCTCTTCATCTTCTTCACCATCATGATCATGTGTATTGATGAAGCGTAGCGATCTAACTCCTGATTCTGGATTAATTGAGTGAGCGAGGGTGAGCACAAACCACCGTGCTCCGTGAGCCAATACACATGATGCAAATAGATAACATGCATGGATTATCAAGGGAAGGCTCAGATTGTTTTATTTTCCATAAATTGCTTTCAAAATACGATACATAGAAATTTCTTGAGACCTAGCAGTTTTAACTAAAAAAGGTATTGGGGTAAAAAGAATGCAGTAATAATAGTAGCACAGATTCCATCCACCGTTACATGGCTTCTGCACTATATTCTAACATTCCGACGTTATAACCACCTACCTTATCACTAGGGCGACATCCAGGGCAACACATATCAAGGATTTTCACTGTCCGCTATTTTTCAATTCCACCCACAAAGTTTTTGAAATAGAAATATATCTGGTTAAGTTCCCATGTCCGACCTTGACCGTAGGCACGACTATTCGAATAGTTTTCACTCTGCAGAGTTTGTACACTTTACCCACAAGAGATAATCCGCTCATTGCTCCATATGATTACTTAGTCATGTGGTTGAGTAGATCACCACAATAACTTTTTACAATATCTGGCCCCTTTTGGCTTCTCACCCTATCGGCTGCTCCCACTTGCGGTGGGTCCTATACGTTGCGCGGGACATTTATCACTGATACTAGTGCATTCGGACTCTCCTATACACAACGCTAGCACGACATGTAAACTTCACCCTCCACTCGGTGTCCCTTTAGCCACACATTGCTCTTGCACTACCTCACTCCTTTCCCCTACCTGTGAGATGAGTCCACGGGTTCGATAGATTTACTTAGCCTAATTGCAATTTGCAGACTTATGGTTGTACTATTTTACATAGGAGGTCATGACAAGATTCAGTCCTTAGAGTTATTTGGGCAGTTCTACCACACTCCACACTCTCGTACATCCACTGTCTCACACCCCTGAACCGTCTGCCTAGATAGTTAAGCAATTTGAGTTTTTTAGGAGCACAAAATATCTATATTATAACATACCGTCCACCTTCCATCAATGGCTGCCCAAACCAAGTTTTCATGTTGAAATGATGCTAGGGCAAGTTAATGCCCTCGAGTATCTAAGCAGTACGAATCAGAACATATAAATGTAGACTTATTTTCAAAAGTTACCATTATAGTTTTCCTAGGACACAAGGCTCGAATGCTCAAATGTTCCAAGGGAACATAATAATCACAAGGTAAATAATAGGCATGAAACTAGAATCTTAAAACAATTATAGATTTGCATATGAAATAACATCATGCAATTTGATAATTTAAATAAAAATAATTTGCAGAAAATATAGGTTCATCATGATCAAAGTATTGACTCGCCTTGTGTGGTTTACCATGGTCTTGAGCTTCTGGTCTTCATTTTCATCTCGATCTTGGTCTCGCTTGATCTATTGATTCTTCAGGACTCCAATTTTTAATTACACTATAAACAACTGAATCTAAATAAATGCAAATAACTCAAAAGGAAAGGACCAAATAAATTCAAATGAATTTACTTTTGCTTTATTTTGAGTTAATGGGTGATTTGAGGTAAGGTTGATTGGGTACGGAGTATTGACAGAGTCAAACAGGGTTGGAGCGAGGCAATGATTGGTAGAAGGAAATTTACTGAGACGGATGCCAAGGAGGGTTCATGATAAAGGAATATTTACCAGAATATTTCTACTTAGAATTGGAGATGGCTAGGCATAGCCGACGACAGAATATCATGACTCGGCCTCTAGTTTAATAACTTCTTTTATTATTTTATATTTATCAAGGAAGTTCCATGAGTCGGGCTAGACTTACGGATAGGTAGATTACCTTAATGTTATTTTTCCAAAAATAGATTCTCAGTTTACCTAGTCTTTTAATCTAATTTCACCTAAACTTTGAATCTAATTTCATGATTCTATTTTTTTCTTACAGGATTTGAACACATGTTATCTGGACACTAATAGCATACCGGTGTTAGCTGTCGCCAACTAATTCTTATTGAGCTGGGCCCACAAGACAGACGAGGGGGAGACAGGGGGATTCTTCGTAAGAACAGGGGAGGGCAGTTGCATTCAGTTGAAACGGAGGGAGAGCAGAGGAGCGGCGACGCATGGTTGGGTGGCTTTGATGGCGGCAGGCGGTGGTCGGGGAGGGAGTGGAAACCACCAGAATGGGTTGCGGGGAAAGAGTATATGCTAGGGGATGTGACTTACTGGCTCGAGCGGCACCGAGCCAAGTGGGCAGCAACGCACGGTAGCCAGAGGCAGGGATGGAATGAGGCGACAGTGGCCGGGAGGAAGAGGAAGAAAAATAGCAGGAGAATGAGTAAGAGGAGATCACAAGGAACTCACCAGAGCATTCGGTGAAGGCAGGGAGGAGCCGAGGTGTCCTGGCGACGGAGGCCTAGGGCGGCTTGAGTAGGCTCACAGTGCCAGCGAGCTGAGGTTGAGGGAAGCCTCGACCAGTGATGGGGAAGGCTCTGGGGTGGTGGTGTGATGCTTCAGACTGAACGAATTGCAGGAGAGCTCACCGAGTAGGTCATGGCGATAGGGGTGGTGCATTTGGCCAGAATTGGGGAAGGTGGTCGTTCCGGTGAACTCTGACTGAGGAACTTCAATTGGTCCGGTGAATGGGCTCCTAGGGGGTGTGGGATGTAGGGTGATGTTGTCTCTTGTGGAGGGGATGCGCTAGGGCTACCGGAGAGGCGGGGCGCCATGGCGGTGCATGGTCGAGGTAGAGAATCGGCATGAGGAAGAGAAGAAGGGGGGTGTAGGGGCTAGAGGTGGGCTCGAGTACATATTTATAGACAAGGGGGAGGTGCTGTGGAGGCCTTGTGGTCGACGACTGTACATCCGCTCTGACTTATGATCGTGGTGTCTTAGGACCACGGCTGCTGTTGTAGGGGTGGCCCCCACCTAAACCCATCTGGCCTGCTAAAGGGTTGTAAAGCCCAGAATGGGATATGTGTAATGACATAGATACCCCTATGGAGAGCACATGAATGTAAGGCTAGGATTGTAAAGTACACTCCATGGATATATATATATATATATATATATATATATATATATATATATATATACAGCCCGAGACATAGGGAAAGGGCAAGCATTGTTCATCCATCACCCCCACCACACTGCTCTCTTACTTTACTGTTTGGTCAGTAGCCACAACAGCTGCCTTACGACAATGGCTCTATTGACCACCAACTCTATCAATGTCAGGACCTGGAGCAACAACTCCGAAACCCTCTATGTTAATCGCATTATCCCAGGAAAAGCTAGTGTACATAGTGAAAACAAAGACAAACATCATACGTAATGACAAACTTTGTTTAACTAATATGAGCCGGATGGCCAAAGTTTACGATAACAGCAGAAGAAGACAGCGGAAGAAATACATAAGCAGCAGCCCATCCAGCCTTCTCACAAGGCGAATGACTGTAAGACGTGGCCTAATCGCAATCCTCACCGAAGTTGTCGAAGGCTTCTTCTGAAATAGTTAAATTGAGCAACATGAGTACAAAACGTACTCCACAAGTTACACCAGGAGGTTTAACAGAGTTAATGCAAGCATATGGAATATCAAAGGAAGTCATAATATGGTTAATTTACATAAAAAGCAATATTGGAGTAAATATCGTAAAGTAAGTGCAAAAGCTGAATTTGATACGTTATGTAAAAACAATCTTTTACTGAAATATTATCGTTAGTGCAGGCTCCAACCAAACACTAACTTATCCACGGGGATCCCACCCGGACCATCTTTTCTCAAAAACAAACTCGTATAGATTCCATCCATCAATACAGTTTTCAAAATCTCTCATGGATTCCATCCATCCATAAGGTTTTGAAAATCTCTAATGGATTCTATCCATCCATAAGGTTTTTATAAACCATTTTGAAAATCAAAGTCTAATTCGTGAAAAACTTTACTTAGCTTGCCCATGACTGTGGGCACGGCTATCCAGGATAGGTTATACACTCTGCAGAGGTTGTACAGCTTTACCCACAAGATATGATAATCTCATAATGTCAGCCATTACACGCTTCCGTAGGCATGCGACTGAGAAAATTATAACAATGCCTTTATAATGATTCATTATCAACATAATCACGCCGCCACTAAGGTTTCACCACAATATGAATTCACATGTTGGAGCCCCCTCACGCCGCGCCCACATTCAGCCTATAGCGAGATCAAGTTGGAACTTCACAAATTATTCGACCAGGTCTATCCCATACCAGACTTATGGTAGTACGATAGGGCTTTGCAACAGTAGCTCACAGACCGATCCTTAACTGACTTAGGCACCAACCACATACCCCTTGTGCTTGGCAATCAACATTGCATCATCAAACAACAATGTATGCCAGCAAGCACCCACCACTCTAACCATTTGCCTAAGTCTAAACCAAGTTTTATACTTTGTTTGGAAATAATTTCATAAACATTCTTAACTCACCAAAGTCAAGAATACAAGATAAAAGTTTATCATTTTATATGAAAGATTGTCCTAAACCATAATCATTATAAGCATGGCTAATCATTTCTATAAAATTTCTAGTTAATACTAATGTATCAACTAGGTTTTATATAGGGCTGACAAAATATAATGGTATTCAATGTCAAATTTGGCTATACAAAGTATTTAGGCATAACTACAATTTAAACTAAATTTAAACTAGACTTGATTAAAAATAAGCATGCATAATAATTTAAAAAGAACATAAATAATTTCAAATATTGGGTTCAACATGATCAAAGGTGTAACTTACCATGCTCGAAGACTTGATACTGCGAATTGTTGAAATCGAACTCTCCGGATTCGTCGTAGTCTACACGCAAAGAACCAAAGCGACCAAACTCAAATAAAATCCAAAAATTATAAAATATATATTGAGGGATAGATTATGATTTTAGATGAATTTAGGAGAAAGAATCAACAGATTCAGAGTTTGTACGGAGGAGAATGAGCTATCTAAAGTTTGTCAGGCGAGAAAATGCTGAAAAAGAAAAATGTTACTGTTCATCCGAGAGTTGGAAAGGAGGCTAGCGCCGGCGAGAGGAGCCAAAAATTTGTGGATGGTTTTTAGAGGAAAGGAGGGAAGCACAGCGTAGAACACGGTATGGTGAAGTTAGGAAAATTATCGGCTAAGCTGCGAACTCAATGGAGACGATACAATAGACATTTGAACGACGACGGTAGAGAATAAGGAAAAACTTGATATCTTGATGCTCGGTGAAGCTAATCTAAAACTACTTGGAAGGTAGCTACCTAGGATGGTTTGGCACTACCGGATAGATGGGGACACGAGATGCCATTGGCGGCCATGGCGAGGTGTCGGAGGCGAAAATTTGTGGAGGCTTTTTGGGGAAAGGAAGGGAGCACGATGTAGAACGCAGTGAGATAAGTCTAAGAAAATTATAGCATGGGCTAAAGCTTGCCATAGGCGATGAAACGACGTCGGGAGTTGAAAATGGCCATCTTTGCTGAAAGCTAAATTTCTGACAATTGGTTTTATGAAAAATTAAATAAAAAATGTTGGATAAATTTCTTAGAGGCTAGGACACGATATGACATGGACAAAAATCAAAGCACTTACCAAAAAGTGGTGTACGCACGAGGGCACGGTTTTAGCGCCTGGCTCGACAAGGTCGATGAGGACTCGGAGAATCTTTGAGTGACGACGATGAAAGCATGACGTGAAACGTGTTGAGACGAACTCAACGGTACAAACGGCTCATCCAAAGGACATCAGATGGTGGTGAAACACGGCGGAGAAGACCTATAGCGACCGGCGGGTAGACATCGGAGTTTCGGGCAAACGGAGAGCAGTTAGCAGGTGAGGCTTGTGGCGAAACGATGAGGGTAATATGGAGAACACAGTGCTCACCTCGGTTGTGGTTGAACATACATGGTTGGCCTGCAGCGAGGAGAGAAGCGACGGCACGATTTGGCCACGGTGGTCTGACGATGCTTCGGCGAAGCTCCGGTGAAGGCAAGGGGAGCACCATGTAGAACGCGCGAAGGAAAATCGAATGGTGTGGACAAAGGTGACCGGACTCCACTGTAGGTGGCGCAAACAGCCGAAGAACGTCGTTCGGTTAGCGAGAGAAGAATGCCGATTGCGGCGAGGAGGAAGGGAGAGAGGCCTTGAGATTTCTAGGGCTGGGTGAGGATGAGAAGGGGCACCCGGTGCTCCCTTTTATAGGTGCGGAGGTGGACCGGCTGAGGAGATCCATGAGGGAATGTCTTTCGGTGGCATGGCATATTCCCGTGAAATGGGCTCATGAAATTGGGGGCTACGGTCGGGAATGAAAAGGTCTTGATGAGAGAATTTAAAGGCCTTTGATTTCATGAAAATCCGTTGAGAAAATCACGAGGAATGAAAGCTTCAAGAACTCAGCCATGGCGGCTCGCGCATGCGCTCGGGTCTGGAACATACGAAGAAGATAACAGTTGGAAGAGAGAGAAAACGGGAAAAAAATAAATAATATTTTTTACCAAAATAAAATAAATTCAAAAATTCAATAAAACTACATAAAGTCCTTGGAAAATTAAAAGATCAAATTAAATAAATTTGGATTTAATTGAAGTTTATTTTAACCATTGAAAATATTTTTACTTTCTAAGCTTTAATTTAATCAAAATAAATTCAAACAAACTCCAAAATAATTTGAAAAGGGGATAGAGATGATAGATTGGAATTTTTTAAGAATCTAGAAATTTGAATATGATCATTCGGAGTTAAAATGAAGAAATACGAGCTTTTGGAAGTTTGAAAGGAGAGAAAAAGAATAAACTGATTTTCTGAAATTATTTTTGATTAGATTATGATGTCATCAAGGGAATTGATTTTTAGAGAAAATATTTTTCTGTGAAAAAGAGATTTATGGCGTTAGGGCAACATCAGCAAGGGTTTTAATTTTTTGACCAAATTATTTTTCAGCAGAAAAATGGTTTTATGCACTGATAGGTGGGACCGGCTTTTGTGGACTGGGTCCATGGACTAGGGAGAAGGCTAAGGTGGCATGCGGCTAGCGTAGCGCTTGTGTGGCTCATGGCTACTGAGGTGGCGCATGGGGACTAAGGGCATCGGTGGATGGCGGCGTTGCTAGGGTTGGCGAGGGGTGCGCAAGAGGGAGGAGGACATGGCGAGTTCAGTGCACCTTACCGCGACACTTGGGAATGCTCGGTGGTGGCCGGCGATGAGAATGCAGGGGCGGCAGAGTGAGGGCGTTGGCAACAAGGCTCTTTGGCGGTGGATTTGCTTGGTGGAGGGGTGGGGAATGCGTGCGTGGGCCTGGCGAAGGTGGAGGTGACGAACGGCTGTCGGTTACACCAGAGTTAAGGTCGGCGCAAAGGTGAGTAAAGAGGGAGGTAAGCGGGGTTTAAAGTGGGGAAATGTGGAGGTTGAATGTGGGAGTGATTAGGCTTTCAATTGTAGCAAATGCTCGGGCTAACGAGAAGAAACGGCCAAATTTAAGAGCTCAAGTGGGGCGTCAATGGTGGTGGTGGAAGGTTGAAGAAGGCAAGGAGAAAGAAGAAGCTGACAGGTAGGGTTTGGCTGTCAGCGAGAGAGAAGAGAGAGGAGCAAGGAGCGGACGGTCAGATATGCGACGCGTGGCGCATGGAGAAGATCACGATCATCGGATTAAAATGAAGGGGTAAGTGAGATCGAGACGCTGGGATTAGATCGGTTGAGGGCGGATTGAATCAGGAAGTGACACTTGTCAGCCTGAGAAGAGAAAGGATTTAAAATTTATTTTTTGTTTTTAGAAGTACTAGGAAGCTTTGAAAATACTTAGAAAATAAAAATAAAGTCTATGAATTCTAGAAAAATTCACAGAAATTCCTGGAGACATTTTAGACTTAGGAAATATTTTCAACTTAAAGTTGGTCATTAATTTTTACAAAAAAACTTTTTAGCTTTGAAATTATTTTTTTAAATCTAGAAAAGCCTAGAAAATCCAGATAAAGGCCAAATGATTTTAAAATTATTAATTTAAAATAGAATTTTTATAGAAATTCATAATACTCTTTATTTAATAATAGTTTTATCTTTTACTTAAACTGGTTTTCAAAAGAAAATGTTTTTTAACTGAAAATAGGTAAATAAAATCTCCAAAGTTCAGGCAACCAAAGAACACTTGATTTTATTTTAAATTAAAATAACTTTTTGAAAAAAAATTTACTAAAAATTTTGAAATAAACAGCCGGGCTGTTACAATCAACCACGGCTCTATGGACCAAACCAACTCTATGAACTATGGCTCTATTGACCACACCAACTCTATCGACCACACCAACTCTATCAACTCATATTTCTAATTTTCATTTCTAATTCGGAAAACTCAAAATTAAATCCGAGTTTAAGTTCTTAGGTCAATTTGATTGAAGATGGATATTTATTTAATTTGATTTCTAGATTTTGGTTTTTTAGAGTTTTAAACTCACATTTAAATTATTTGTATCATTTATCATCATGATTGCTATTTGTATTTGATAATTATTTCTAGTTATTATTTTTCTTAGAACAAAACTCGGGAAAAACCAACTAAGATTTTGACAAGATTTTCAAATGCCAACGAAATGCAAATAAAAGTTTTAAATTCTTCACAATTTAGAACATCCGAAATTTAGGATGTTAGACGAGGTCGATGCGGTAGATGTAGGAGTGGAAGATTGGTCACTGCATGTTGATCCTATAGGACAGGCTGATGAAGGAGAGTATAGGGAGTACATAGTTTGTCAAACAGAGAGCAATGATGGGATGGCCTGGGCTGAAGAGGAAGATGTATGGGATGACGATAAGGACAGTTTCGATGGGGACGAAGCTCCAATCCCCTAGGAATGGAACAGATTTGATGCTGAGGGTGTAGCTGCTCATGACGAGAACGAATCACCGTGGGAGTATCATGCCATAGAGGTTCTGTTGCACTCAATATTTGCCAATAAGGCATCCTTGTAGGATGCTATTAAGGCATCCTCGCGCTATCCACATGGAGTGTTGCAGAAGGGGGCGCCTCGGACGTGGCTGGCCATCGTTGTAGTGGCACGCACATATGCAGGTAGTGTTCACGCAACAGCATGTGGGATCATACGAACTTCCTATATTTATGACCTCCTCATTACCCCTCACGTTGCATCTATTGGTGGAGGCCATCGTTTTGCTCATTGAGATTGTCAATCTGCTCCTTCAACTCTAGGATTCGGTTCCACAATGTATTGATGTACATCACTACATGGCATTAATGGGATGATCAATTCAGTAGATTAAGTTACATTTTGCCATCTACCACAAAAGAGGGTTAACATGCAAACTCTATTACTAGTAAAAGAAATAAAATATTGGCTACTTATACCCTAGAGTGTGGGCGTCAGAAGAAACATCGTCTACCATCAAAATGGCTGTCCGCAACCTACACGACCACGTCCTCCCTATGTCTGCATTGCGACCATACCTATTGATCACGCTTGTTTGGCATCAAGCGGTAGTTAGGGCCAAAGTCCTCCTTTCTCTCGATGGGAAGGTCTTGCGTAGGCAACCCTGGTTAGACTGGCCCCTGGGCGTCTACCATGGTATGTGACTCTAGGATGGAGAAGGTTCTTCTTCCTACAGTTTGGAGGGTCATGTCATCCTAATTTTGGAGGGGTGGGTGTGCAATTTATAGGCCGCGGGGGGACGCAACATGCTTTCTGACACAGTGGGTCATGTGCTGCCACTCTGTTGCTGCATGGACAGATGCAAGCTTTTCAAGAACAAGGACCATCCTCAGGTTTACGTAAGGGTTTACGGTGTTCACTGTACATCCTCAAGTTTTTAGAATGAAAAGACAGGACTATACAAAGCATGATGTGGCAACACTCTGCCTCGCCAATTTTTCAGACCGACTTGACAACACTTACCACCTCGAATTTTCAGACAAAAAAGAAAGGACTCCATAAAGTAGGACGTGATAACCCCCTGCAAAGTAAGACATGACAACACTCTGCCTCGCCAGCTTTTTAGATCGAGATGATAACACTATTCCTCCTCAGCTTTTCAGACCAAAAAGACAGAACTCTGCAAAATAGGATGTGACAACTCCTTGTAATGTAAGACGTGACAACACTCTGCCTCACCAACTTTCCAGATCGACATGACAACACTGACCTCCTCGGATTTTCAGACCAAAAAAAGGACTCTATAAGGCATGACATGACAAGACTCTCCAAAGTAAGACATGATAACACTCCGCCTCGCCAGCATTTCAGATCGACATGATAACACTATACCTCCTCAACTTTTCAGACCGAAAAGACATGACTCTGCAAAGCAGGACGTGACAACTCCCTGTAATATAAGACATGACAACACTCTGCCTTGCCAGCAACTTTTCTAAAAGACAACGCAACACTCTGGTTCGCAGGCTACTCACATGAAATGACCACATCATGTCAACCCTTTGTATTATAAAAGAAGGTGGAAGAGAGCTAGGAGAGAATACTACACAACCAAACCCCTACACCAGAGCTTGCTTTACCACGTCGGGATAGACAAGAGACAGAAGAAGCAATGGGACAAGATGATGAAGAAATAGGAGGAGACTCGTGAACTAGCAAGGTCTACTGTGTCCCGTGACAAACAAGCAAGGGCTACTACGGCCCGGGACGAACAAGCGAAGCGTGCTAGGAGGTCACCTCCCCGCAATTACACACCCGTAGCAGCAACCCCGTCCTAAATGTTCCAACACTCGCCCGAGGGGCAGACTCCGCCCCTCTCTTGGTGCAGGGATCCATACAAGTTCTTCAAGTTTAAGCAGTGGTTCAGCCTAGGCATACATTTTTGGGGTTGCACGAACTGTCTTATGACTATCCTAACCGCCGTTGGGACACGAGTAGCTAGCAGCACCCGGTAAGGAGTAGTTACAGTGTGTTTCACTACTATTTCTCTTTGAAATTATGCACTAACAACCTCTCCCATCTACCTATAGTCCCTAGAACTGCTATGTGGCTACCGGAAGTGGATTGACCTAGAGATCCACCCACATGACTAGTGGACCATCGACTATGAGGATTGGGACGTGAAAAGGGCATGTGAAATCTGGGAGGAGCACCGCAATGATGAGCAAACCCAGCGTATATGTTGGGAGACGAAAACTCATCTCGAGGCGTGCACGCGCAGGGAATGCGAGGCTTGTGAGAGAGAGCACGAGAAAAGGAGAGAAATGACGGCTAAGGCCAAAGAAATCGCCGAGGAGTTCAACGCCGAGCTCGCAAGGAAGAGAAAATGACCCCGGTCCACGTAGTAGGTCAGGTCGTTCCAAACTAGTCCCCCCGAAGGTCGAATTTATTTCCATTCCAAAAAGATGCATATGTATCGTGGCAGTACTTTGGTTTGTTGCATCGTGTATGATGCTGTTTCTTTTGCATGTAACCAAATTCTGTGCGTCATGTTATTTCTAGATTTTTTACAAAGTCTATTTTAATTTGCAACATCAATTCTCATCGTCTTTTCGCTTGCAATTCTTCGCATAGTAAGGCATCTAACAACATGAAAAAACAAGTTTGGGAGTAGGCACGAAATATCTATGCATCTTTCATCAGCGGTATTGTGTAGCATATATCCATCCTTGTGCCTCACAGTCAACATATTAGTCATATTTTCTAGGATGCAGTATGTATCACTTCTAGGATAAGGCCTGAAAATATTGTGCTGGTGTTTATAGTGGATATGTGCGGGTGGCCAAAGGGGTTAGAATTGGAAATAAAGTTTGCAAGGGATTAACTTTAAACTATTTTTTAAAAAAGGATTCAATAATAAAAAAGAGGCTCCAGTAGCCCAACCGTTGGACGATAGGAGGTGCTGTCGCCTAGCGATTGGGCAACAATACCTGCATCCGAGCGTTGGGCGACTGCATCTCTGTTGCCCAATGTTCATCTATTACCTGCCTGTTGCTTGGCCGTTGGGCGACAAGGGCTAGTCGCCCAACGATTCAGCGACAGGAGGCTAATTTTGTAAAAATAAATAAAAACATAAGTATAATTTTATATTTTGGAATAAAAAATAGATTATTTTAAAAAAATCATCTGTACCGTCCTTGCATCGGTAGGAACTACACCGCCGTGCCGCTTGAGGAGAAATGTAACACCTAAAAAATTTAAGAAACTGTTATACTTATTTTGAAATCATCTTTTAGGCATTTTGGATTTTTTTAAGAATTGTTTAGCATTTCTTAAAATGACTTTCCTTTTTTTGCATGTAAAAACAAATTTCTAAAATTAATTAAAACGTGACCAGAGCCTAGAAATAATTTATTTGAGATCTAAATATTTATATTACCTCTCCAAAAAATTTCATAAATTTTAGAGTTGATTTGCTAATTTAAAAAAATCCAACTTGAATCTTGCAATTAAATCAATTGGCAAACAAAATTTAAATTCATTTTAATCCGTGGGCTGAATCCTCTACTGTTGGCCTAGCCCATCACTATTTTTGGCCCAGCTCCAGCCTACATGCCATCCGAGCCCAGCCGTCTCTTTTTCGCTTTCTCCACACGAAAGCGCTTCCCACTATTTCCACTTTCTCTCTCGTTGTTTCCCTCACTCTCTTTGTCACACGAGCCTAGGCCCACCTGCCAGAGGTCATCTTCCACATCTCGCCGTGCTACAATGTGTCCATACCCATGTCGTGCCGAGCACTCCACGACAAGTTCTGCCAAAGCCATTTCCCCCATCGTTGCATCTGTCACGCCTGCCTGAGCCATCATGTCCTCGCCAGCGCCAATGGGATGCCCTAACCGTCCAGACCTGTGAAGGTCTAGCAAGCTTGGTAGCCTCCCCTCGCTATAAATCCCCCTCTCGACTGCATCATCTTCCTCCTCATCCTTCATCATCTCCATTTTGCCCCTTGGATGAGCTTCTCTTTCTTTGAGACGCCTGAAACTTCATTGCTCTTAGCTTTGGTGCACACCACTGCCGTGCTCCAACATGCTCATCTTCTGTTCTGGTGAGCTCTGGGCCCTCACTTTCGTGTCATCTTGTGTTTAGCCAGCCCCGCAGTTAATTTGGATTTGGTGTAGTGAGTTGTTAGGAATCCACTTTTGTCCCCAACGTCGGTCGCCATCATCGTCGCATTTGATTCCATCGCTTTGATGAGCCATAGACCTCCATGGTCATTTTCACCATCCCCAACCCTTTTGACCATGTTGCCATGCTCCATTGCAACCCATTCTCACTGTGGTGAGCCATCACCATGGAAGCCATCACTGCCGCCTTAGTTCAACACCGTCTGGCCATCTTCGACCACCTCCATCCTCACCGTTGAGCTTGCGGTAAGACACTGATACCTAAGGATCCTTGCTTTCAGCTCGGGCAAGTAGCATTGTTCATTTCCCTGTTGTTGCCCATGGCACCACCTTGATTGCACGTCGTGAGCACTGCTCTAAAGAACATTGGTCCCTATGCTGCTGCCCCTTACATCGCAACACACCACATAACCCATCTCAGTACCCAGTCCATGCCTTCCTTCGCTCCTACCTCGATGCCACCACATGGGCAAGCCACCTCACCACCATTCACCACTGCATCGCCACCCCCATCCACCTCTCCGCCCACCACCACCACCTATAGGTTTGCCTCAGCCTTGCTGTGCTGATTCACCATCCTCAAAGACCTTTCTGCCGCTGCCTCGCTACCAGCGAGCTTGGTAATGAGCTTGGCCACCGCCGTCGTTGACCTCCCCTTGTTTCCTCTCTTTGACATCATTATATGGCATAGCGTTGAGAGGTTTACGCTGACTTAGTATTTCGAGATGAACAAAACAAATGAGGATGCTCGAGGTACCTTGTACAGGGATTTCCCGGTGGCATTTATTTGGTAGGCATGCCCTAAGTGATGGGAGACAAGGACAGAACGAACACAAGTTGGTAGAATTGTATCGGCCCATCTGGCAGAGGGTGAGTGGCACTATCATAGAGTTCTCCTAAACTAGGTGAGGGGCACCACCTCCTTTGAAGACCTCAGAACTGTAGATAGTGTAGTCTGCCCATTCTTCCATTGAGCCATTGAAAAGAGGGGTCTTATTGAGGCAGACAATACCCTCGACGAGTGCCTTGCCAAGGCCGAGTTGTTCCATATGCCATCCTTGCTCTGGAGGCTCTTCGTAACGATATTGACCTTCTACGAGCCCAGCAACGTTCGTGGACTCTAGGACAAGCACCTCGAGGGAATGTCAGATAACTTTCGTCTTTCCTACTAATTCCCGCACATGGTCGAGCAGATGCTGTTGTTGGATATCATGAATATGCTTCAATCAATGGGGGAAGGACATAAGTCACATGAAACTAATAGTGGTGAGGCCAAGGAGATCGTCGAGGAGTCCATGACTGAGGTAGACGATGAGCATGCACCTCTGTCGTCCTCCCTAAATACCGAGCAGAGGACTGCATACGATGAGATATTGTCTGTAGTTGACAACAATAATGGAGGCGCTTTCTTTGTAGGTAGGCCGGGAGGCATAAGATGGTCTGAGGTGAGGGCAAGATAACCGTGGCAACTGTGACATTGAATGTTGCAGCGTCCATCATGCCTAGAGATAGGATCACGCACTCAAGGTTTAAGATCCCACTCACCATTGAAGATGGGGCAGTTTGCAACTTCCTGAAGCAGAATGGGACTGCTAAACTTCTTTAGTGGGCATTGCTAATAATATGGGATGAAGCCTCGATGACAAAGTAGTAGGCGGTCGAGGCCTTAGACAGTAGCATGCGGAACATCATGGATCAATGTGACCTGCCATTTGGGGGCGGGGAAGACAATTGTATTCGATGGAGATTTTAGGTAAGTACTTTCGGTTGTTCGAAAGGGGAAGAGGCTACAGATAACCTATGTGATGTTGCATAAGTCTTACCTTTGGGTGAGCATGTGACAACTTAGGCTCATCCGTAACATGAGGGCCCAAAGTGATCCATGGTTTGCAGAGTACCTACTGCGTGTCGGGAATGGCACAAAGGGGACCAATGAGGATGGCTACGTACAACTTTTGGACGATATCTACGTGCCATATACTGGGAAGGACTTTGACCTCCAGAAACTCATACAGTGTGTGTTCCCTATGTCGTGTGGGACAAGGTGAGCATATCGAGGACCTTGGCAAGTTGGATACCTTACTCGGAGGTTGGGATGAGTGGGTTGCCTTTACTGTTTCTTTAGTAGTCAGGATATTTGTGTAATTGTATCAAATATTTGTATAATTAAGGTCTACGAAAGAACTTCTGTAAAAGTTCCGAAGGATTATTGTAAATTAGGAAGTTGTGTATTAAAGGCTTGCCCTACGTGGCAAAGGAACTATAATAAGAAAGTACTGTCTCTAGCTATTGTTCCACTGTAACACTTTGATGGACTTATTATTCGTTGAAACGGTGTTTTAACGTACAAACGAATAATAATCTGTTGCCTAGTATTATTACACCTTGATAATGACACCAAGTGTCACATAGGATAAGCACACACGTACCCACAACTAGGGGTGGAAACGGATCGGATACGGTCGAATAGTCTCAAATACGAATACAGATTCATGTTTTTAAAACAGATACGGATACGAATTTGAACATTCTCGAATACGAATACGAATGTCATAACGAATACGAATTCGAATCGGATATATGCTTAATTCAGTTGAATACGAATATCCTCCTACGAATGTTGTAATCGACCGGTTTTTCCGATTAGCGATTTTAAATTCAAAATTTGACATTTGAATTTTTCTCAAAATATGATTTCCAAAGTTCATATTTCTGGCACCATTGTTTATTCGCATGTAGCCTACGGTAGCAATTGTATCCATCGACCAAAGCGTAAACATCACCTCGCTCGTAATGATCTCGATTCACGGAATTCAGCGCTTTATAGTTTAGTAATGCACGCATCCGACGACAAATGGCGGCGACCATCGGTATGAAAATGGCGCGGTAGAAGCACTCATCGGCCAGAGTGTACTAGTTGAGGACTTGAGGTATTGACTCTTGAGCCTTGAGTCCTAGTTGAGGAAATCTGGAAATGAGGAGTTGAGGAGTTAGTCTTGAGTCTTGAGTACTAGTTGAGCAAAATGAG
The DNA here is from genome assembly GCA_036346245.1 of Bonia amplexicaulis. Classification (NCBI taxonomy): domain Eukaryota; kingdom Viridiplantae; phylum Streptophyta; class Magnoliopsida; order Poales; family Poaceae; genus Bonia; species Bonia amplexicaulis. The sequence goes on from CM070744.1 coordinate 1,088,253, forward strand.
GAGTGTACTAGATGAGGTCTTGGCTCTTCCTCTTCCGCTCTTGACTCTTGATGCTGTGACGGAGACACGCTACTTCGTTGAGTTCGCTCTCGCTCGCCAGCGTCACCGCTCGGACGCTCAGTACTCGCCACTCGCGTCGCCAGGCAGTCGCCAACTTGCCACGCCCAGACTCACGCTCGGTCTCGGACACTCGACTGGCCCAGACTCGCCACTCGGCACTCGGTGACTCGTGACTCCCGCGCGGCCGCGCGTGACTCCTGCCTTGGCGTGCCATGGTGAATTGGCGATTGGCGAGCCAGCGCCCGGCGGCAATACGAATACGAATATGAATACAAATACGAATACAGATGTTCTCGAATACGAATGCGAATACGAATGCAAATACGAATACAAATGCGAATACAAATATTCTCAAATACGGATATGAATATTGTTAAATATGAATACGAATATTTTCAAATACGGATTTTTGTTTACCACATTCACATTTTCTCGGATACAAATATCGAATAAAACGAATTATCCGTTACCATTTTCCACCCTTACCCATAACTAGTGCCTTTGTTGAAAACAGAGCACATGCATCTAGATTATATAGGGTTAGTACACGACAAATTCGTGTGGTAACCGGATTCAGCTTTAGCTTGCCCTACACACACTTCGTTTGCTACAAGTTGGTCCTAACTTCAACATGGGATACATGCACACGGATAGAGATGACTCAATGTCTCAATCTGCATCTCGGACTACTCAAACACATCAACTAAAGATAGAAATTAGAGAAGTGTTATAGAACATTCAACTATTTTTTAAAGTAAAAATAGTCAGATGATCTAAGAGCGTTAGATCTCTATCCAACAGATATACTCATATAAACACCCCTCTAAAAAATATCTCATATAAGCATCCTCTTTAAAAAAATGTTCTGAAGCGTTAAATCACCATTTAACATCTTAAAATCTAACTATTTTTACTTTAAAAAATAATCAAATGTTGTATAGACACTCTTCTAGAAACTAATACAAGATCAAAACTCGCATGGGTTTGGGGTCCTCAACGGCGGGTGACCAGTCCGTTGCCTGTCTCGTCACCGCATGCATGGCGTTCTTTCACCTTTTTTTTTGAAAAATATTCATATTTAGACCCCTGGTAGTTTTAATTCTATTTTTGGACTCAGGGGGTCGGCGCTGTGACCCACGGCGCCGAGTGCTAGCACATATCGGTGCCGTGGTCCACGGTGCCGAGATGCCGAGCCCGCGCCCGGTGGTGGCTGTGTGGCGCCGGCGTGGCGGCTTCGGCGCCATGGGTCGTGGCGCCGAGCTCGGCGCCGTGGGTCTGGCGCCGAGCACTCGGCCCATGGCGGTTATCCGGCTCGGCTCCGCGCACTGCCGCCCGCTTTTGAAGAATCTGCACCGACTTCCATCCAGGAAGCGATCTCGGTAAAGTTGACAGGTGCAACAGTCCGACCTCAGGGAGGAGAAAAAACCATTCTAGCACGGTAACTCACAATTCAAAAGTCTCTCTACGGCTGAAGAATGAGCGTGTTCTCCTTCTTTCTTTTTTAGGCATGGGACTCCTCGGATTCCAATCCAATCCCCAATCGATGATAAATAGGCGGTCGTCGATGCTTCCTGCGCTTCGATTATGGAGTATGCGACCTTCCGGGTCAACAAATGAAATGTGATCAGCAGGTACGAGGATAACAGAGACAGAGATAAAGGCTTGAGAAACGGAATTTACCTCTATCTATTTACTCTTCCGCGAGCCAGTCAGCTAGCCCCCTTCCAACTGTCAACAGGACAGTCATTCTTTTGGAAAAGGTGGTTAGTTTTTTACTTATTTTCTGCCACTCGCTATCCGACGGTTAATCCTTTAACCAGAGATTAGCGCCGTCGCCGGTGGCGCTCCAGCTCGGCGCCTTCAAAATAATCCGTAGCTTTTGGAAAGATTCAGAAAATTGATGAACTGTGTGAAACACAATTTTTGTTCTTTTGCAGACATCTGTGTGCTTGAAAATGTGAACTTTGCATGTAATGATTTATAATTTTGAACTGAGTAGACATGATTTCCCTGTTCTTTTCTATATGCAAACTAATCATTTATGCAGACATTCTTTGGAGCAAGCATGGGTGGGCAACATTATGCACTCTATTAAATTGTAGTTTAGTGAAGCAACGATCGCAATACCGTCATACCGGTAGTCTCAAGTGCGGTCGATCTGACTAGGCAAACACAATACATTGCATAATAATAGGATTGCATAGACCGTAGATAGCGTGGGTCTATTACATTTTGTCTACTGGGTGTAGCGTAGTTGTTTTCCCTTTCTATTGGGCCCTGAGGATGGCTCCGTTGCATCATTCTTCCTGTCACTCTTGGTCTTGAGAGCTGTCTCACGAGCTTGCAGCGCATCCTCCTTGGCCTTCAGATGGTTTTGTGCCACTATCACGCGGCGCTCTTGCTCAAGGCGCATCTGGCGTGCCACCTCGCGAGCCTGAGTCATCTTGACAAAGTATTGTCCTTTGTTTTCCACCTCCACCGCCCAGTTATTTGGCCATGCCGGCGACACCCGATCAACCCATTCGACGAACGTGCAAGCCTATGTGTGGCGTGGTAGATGTCATGGATCAAGTTGAAAAACGATAACGAGAAACAAATGATTTAGTTGTCGTCGTTACCACGAAGTTGTCATCCAGGTCTGGACACTTGAAGAACCTACGGCCGTATTTGGCTCGTTGTACTCGATCCGTCCAGACCCCAACATCGTCCTAAAGCCGCAATGGCACTTGCGCTCATGCCACTCCGGCACTCCAAATGGGTCGAACTCGAGAAGACATTGTTGTGTAGTAGTATTGTGATGGCTTGAGGAGGAGATGTGGTATGGAAGACATAGGAGGCCTTTATGTAGGCATGTTAGCTGGTGCAGTGGGCATAGTCCATGGAGAGGGTGTCGTACGAATCTTTTCGCTTTTTCAGGATTCCAGTTCAGCAATAAATGTTCCTATGTAGGCTTTTCAGAGCCTGTAGTCTCGTAATAAATTCATAGTTCGTAGCCTTCTCAGTCTTTTGCATGAAACAACTCGTAGGCTTTTCTAGGATTCCAGTGTAGCAATAAATGTTCGTATGTAGGCTTTTCAAAGCCTGTAGTCTCGTAATAAATTCATAGTTCGTAGCCTTTTCAGTCTTTTGTCATGTCACTGCGCAAAGCTGGGCTCTTTGTCATGTCATCGCGCATGGTGGCCTCTTTGTCACGTCATTTGCGAAAGGCGGCCTCTTTGTCACGTCCATCGCGGAAAGCGGCCTCTTTTGTCATGTCATCGCGAAAGCGGCCTCTTTGCCATGTCATTTGCGCAAAACCGCCATTCGGTTGTGGTCATTACTGATAAAGTCATTCCGTTCGGTATAAATAGCCGTGTTGGGGTCCCATGGCATTGTACGCAGAGAACCTCAAATCGAACAACGGCACGTTCTCTTCCGTGGTGAAAATATCATGTCGGAGCGGATGGGCGGTCGAATTTGAGTCACCGAAGGAAGACCTTCACTTACAAAGGAGGAGATCTTGATGCAGTGCATCGCTTGGTACCAAGGCGTGCTCAACCATCGTGGCGAAATGTAGACACAATGAGTACTGCCGTCGTGCAGGGTCCCGGATGCCCGTCCGATGGCGGGCGACGCTTTCTTCCGATGCCCACGCCCGAGGTGAAAGTAGTAATACTACATTTTTGTTATTGCTTATGGACCCTCCATGTTTACCGTCCTTTCCCGCAGATGGCAAAATGCGACTTATCCCGCTGGATTGACCCTCCTCATGAACGGTATATTGTCTATTATGTGGATACATTATGGCAGCGAATATTGGAGTTGGAGGACCGGATCGAGACTCTTAGTGAGGATAACAACGGCCTCCGCCAACATATGCAACGCGAGAGGGGCAATGAGGAGATCGTCAACATAGGAAGCTCTTATGATCCCACATGTTGTCTGCGAACCCTAGTTGCATATGTGCGTGCCACTTCCACGACGACCACCACGTCCGAGACGGCCCCCGAGCAACACTCCATGTGGGTGCCACGAGGCTCGTTTGACATATAGACAGTGATTAAGTTAGTAATATGTCGTATTTACTTTCTTGCCTGTAGTAGTTGACATATTTTACGTACGTGCAATGTATGTGTTGTTTCTTGTCGGCAGTGCGTGACCCGTTTGTAATAAATTCATAGTTCGTAGTCTTTTCAGTCATTTGCAGGAAACATAAATTCATCGCAGGAATCATAGAACCACAAAGTACGGACTACGGATTCGAACACAAATATGACATGAATATAACATATACACATATGTACAACAAGTAGTTCATTACAAACACCTCTCAGTCCAACCACTAGCCTACACATAAGTACTACTGCCTCCTAGCCTTACCCTTACCCTTACCAAGGGCGTCGGTGCCTGGAGTGTAACGGCTAGGCTCGCGGCGTCTGCGTGGTAGAGGCCGTAGGTCGAGTCGAAGGAGCGTCGACGAGCCGAGACGGCCTATCTCATCGTAAGTCTGCTGCTCGACCTCGTCCTCGCCCTCGTCGTGAAAGTGTCGCTCCTCATGGGGACGAGCTCGCCCGTGTCGACCCGCGCGTCGGGTCCGCAAGTCGTGTCGAGGGCACTTCTACGTTGCTCGCCGCGCCTGTGCTGCAACCACAACGACCAGCCGCACGACGTAGCCGAGCCGCTAGCCTCTGTCATCCAACATTTTGTTAACCAACAAGATACGAAGATATCATGTACTAATTTTGTGAGTGGTTTTGTCGAAGCTTACCTCTAGGAAGCTACGCGTCCTGACGTCGCCGACTGTCGTGGAGAAATATTGTATGTCCTGTATGGACTGCTTCAGAGTGTTGCCCTGCAAACAAGCAAAAGAATGGATAATTTGCTATATGTACTGGTATTTGTCTATTGGAGAATAAGCAATGAGATTGAACATTACCACACGGTCCAGGACTGGCGCAATCTCCACCTGCGTCCCAAGTCGAGTAGACTGGTCGTATGGCGTGTCGTCGTTGGACTCAATGTCGGTATAGTCATCTTGAGTCCATTTTCCCTTCAGCTTGGTCCGCGTCGCACGCTGGTACCAAACTTGGTACCGCCGGAAGTGCTCGTTGGTGTGCGGCTCGTCATTGTCGTCCACGTGGTCCTGAAAGTGTCCCCACTCCTCAACGTACACGTGGTGGTGCTGCTCGAAGTCTGTGACCTTCTTCTGTCGCTGATGATCAAATCTGCATGTCACGTAAACCAAACGTTAAAATTAGAGAAAGCTCTGTGCAATTGGAATCCAAGGTTGGAATCCACTTACTTGTGCAAGGCCACAGACGTGGAGAACGTCGCTACTGGCCACAGCTGCCTCATACCAAACCGGCGTGCAACTCTATGTGGCAGATAATACTCAACAGCATAGAAACAGATAAGGGGGCACCTCATCCTGTAGAGGGCCACGTCTATGCTGCATAATGTGCTGAACTCAACGGCCTCCACCTCATGCTCGGTGTACGGCTCCCACTTAACCTGCATGTCAACAATGTAACGTTAAAGGTCATACTTTGAAATGAAAATCACGATACCAAATGGAATTAACTTACACTGGAGGACGTGAGTGCATCTAGCTCGTTCATGTACTCTAGTTAGGCCCTCTTCATCCTGGCGTAGGGAACTGAGACCTGGTCCCAAAGATATGCAAGTGTCAGACGTCGACGAAGAGGAACCTCTGCGAACCACGGACGTGGAGGCGAAACCGTGGGACGACCAACTGGTAGACGACACCACATCCACAGCTGGAGGAGGTAGAGGCAACCACCCACTTGTCGAGTTCGCCGAACTCCGACGACACGCCCGCAGAGGTGGCGGTAAAGGAACGCCAATACCGGAAGCCCACCTGCATCGCCCGCCGTGTCCCGGTCGGTGAGGCGGTGGATGTACATCCACGACGCTACCGTCCCCGCTCCGTCGGGAAGAGAACGCGATCAAATAAGTGCGGATCCATGCCCCGCAATTATATGTAAAATGATATTAAATCAAACTATGTCAATTATAGAAAAAAGCTCAATTAGACGATGAGTTGGCAACTGTAAAATGATATTAAATCCACCCGTACCTGCAGTAGTAGGCAACTGTCTGCTCGTCCGCATCTGCAGGACACTCTGCGAAAGTCTGCCGGAGCCATTGATCGGAACTCCAGAAGTGCGATGGCCTGCCTCATGAGGAAGCTCTCTCCCGAGGAATGCCTCTACTCGGGCTCTCCAACCAAAGCGGCAAGCGGTCCGATCACTGGATGGCCGTGAATGGCGACACCAAGTATCTTCTGAGTGTCCTGGAGCGTAATAGTCATCTCCCCGAAAGGGAGGTGGAAGCTGTGAGTCTCCGGCCTCCACCTACATGATACAAAAAAGAGGACTACATGTCAGAGAATTTGAGGCGCACATAGCCGATAAACAATGAACATGCAAGTGGAGCAATGGTTTAGGAGAATACCACAATCAATGCAAAGGATGGCCGGGGTTGAAGGTGGGCAACCCACGGCGAACCTGGTAAGAGATGGCGTCTAGGCCAGCCCTCTCTAGGAAGGGAGTGTACCTCTCGTCGTACCGCATGTCCAGGAACCCGTCATGGGTTCGAGGACGAAGGATGGGCAGCTCCTGTATAGAATACACCAAATTTTTTAGTTAATGCAGCAACATAAACGAAATTACACAGAAGTGATTAAGGCGACCCTCCCTCCACGGTGAGCCGTCCCTGGTGGTTCTCCTCGTAGTACGGGTCTAGCGAGTGGAACCGAATGGCCTCCATCCTACAAAAAGTTGAATTTGTCACCCAACATAGAAGTAAACAAAACATTCAACATGCATAAAATAATGAAAATAATAAGAAATTAAACAAGAAACATAGCAAATTGCATATGTGAAAACAGCTAGACGAACTATGAAACATAACGAACAACACGCACTCGCACCTGACTAAGTGGCCAATGGCATGTGCGTGAATTGTGGCCAAGTCTACCACATCTGCTACATTGGTTCTGCTCGGGCTCAGTAAGAAAGGGGGTTGCTCTCCCTCGCCTTGTTCTTCCTGGAAGTTGATCCATAACCATCTTGTGTCTCGTCCTCTTCCTGGTTCCACGTTTGTTCCAACGGCTACTCGGATCTGCAATGTATTTGGACCCGGTGTATGGTGGCCACTCTCCCTCATCCCGTAAGGCTCGAACGGGAGACCACGTAAGCACAAGGTTGTCAACACTGAACTCACGAGGTATCTTGCTCTCATAGTCGAAGTTGCGATGCCTTACTGCTGCCACGTAATGCGAACAAGGAAAGTGGTACTGCCTCGGTTTACCACATGTGCATGAGAAATCAATAAGGACAACCTTATGCCTCCTCGTCGGACTGAGCTCTCCATCGGTCGTTGTACCACCCCTTTCTACAACCTCGTAAGTGCCCGTGGTGTTGTCAAAACAATGTACCTCATATGCCTCACCGCCTTTGCCCTTTCAAGGTGGCGCTTGGTTTTGGCGCCCATCTCACTTGTTTACTCAGAGCGCCATTGCATGTGCGTGTCTTCGTTGAACCGGGCTACAAGCTTGTAAAAGGTGAAGGATACGATAGCATTGACGGGCATACCACGTATACCCCTAAGCAAATTATTGAAGGATTCGGCTATGTTGATTGTCTGAAACTTGTACCTCCAGCCACCATCGTCATGAGACCTTGTCCATTTGTCGACATCTCTCATCAAACCCGTCAACCACTGTCTACCTTCTGCGTTTGTTGCAGTACTAAGCTGCTCCAACTTCTCCTGGAAGAACTTGACCTCAAGCATTCGAGCGACCTCCTCGAACAGATGAAAGTTATCCTTCGTACTATCCTTACGGAGTAGATTCTCGGCAAGATGCCGAGTGCACCAACGGTGGTGCAAAGCTGGATACCCCGGTATCTGCTCCTGTACGGCAGCAAGTATGCCCTGGTGTCTATCAGATATGACACCAACCTCCCTACCAGGGCCGACCACGTGCCTCCGAACGAGACGCAAGAACCATCCCCAGCTGTCTTTGTTCTCCCTCTCAACCAAAGCAAACGCCAAAGGAACCAACGCGTTTTCTGCGTCACAGGAAATGGCTATCAGAAGTGTGCCCTGGTACTTGCCAAGAAGAAACGTACCGTCAATGGAGAGGACGGGACGACAATGCCGAAAGGCCTCGATGGACTGGGCAAAGCACCAGAAAGCACGGAAGAATATCTGCATCCCATCTTGAGTCCATTCGTTTGGTTTCGGGACATACTCATAATGCATGCCTGGATTAACCGCTTTGATTGCATTGAAGAGTGCTGGCAACTGCAAGTACCCATCTTCCCAATCCCCATATATCATCTACTAGATGCGTTGCTTTGCCCTCCATGCTTTTCCATACCTTATCGCGTATCCAAATTTCTCCTTAACAATCCCAGCTAGTGTCTTCACCTTCATATTAGGTTCTCCCTTTACTATGTGACACAATGACTTAGCAATAATGGTAGAGGTCAACTGTCGATGCTTCTGTTTGAGCTCTACTTCGGCACAAGTGTGTGGGCCAACGATTCTTGTGATCTTGAACTTTCCCGTGTCCTTCTGTTTCCTAGCACAAACCCTCCATTCACATGTTTCCTTCTCGACACAACCTGTACCTCCGCTCCACATAAGAATGCCTCACCTTGAATGGCCTTTTTCAATCATCAATACTCCTGCAGCCACCTTTTCAATGCTGACAAGTCCTCAAACACCATGCCCTTCTCAACTGTCATGCTTGACCCGGCCTCAGGAGCATCTAGCAACTCGTCATCCCTTCCTTCTGCATAAGATCGCTGAATTCATGAACTGATGGATCCCGGCCAGGGCAATAACGCCTGATCAGCTCAATATCACTTTCGGTCAGCTCTCCAAAAGGGCGGTCATCATCAGAATCAACGGCCCTAGCGATCTCGTAAGGCTCCAGATCATCCACAATTTGAACATCCACACTGTTGGAGTCCCTGCAGACTTCTTCAACGTTGCCAGATGGAGCAACGGGAGGAGCACCCACATTATCAAGAATGTATCCTACATCATAAGCACGAAAACGATGGGATTGAGACAAGAATGGAATGACGGGAAAAGGCTAAAGAGTTGCTCGACACTTACTGGGATGATCCTGAGGGGCCGCCACGACATCATCAGTCCGACATTCGACTCGAACTGGTTGAGAAATCGACCGTCGTTCGGGCGATAGAGCATCGGGCACCTCGTGCACTTCTTCCACATCCACCGCAAGGTCCCAGTACGGAGGGTCAAAGGGTGCATGATCACCTAGTTCTGGTGAATAACCATGAGGGGTAGGATCAATGGACACCTTCCGCACAACAATGTCTAAACATTGGAACTCATTCTTCATAACCAATTTGACATATTTATCCCACTGATCCTCACAACCAATTAAGATCAACCGCCTTAGAATTGTATCTTTCGAACCGAAGTGAAGTAACCCCTCAACTGTGATGCTCTCCTCGTTTGCATGACAATGTACCTCCTCCCGGGCCCTAGCAACCAACTCACTAAACGACGGCCGATCACTGAATATCAGAGGCACCCTTTGCATTTCAACAAATCGAACATTTCCATAATCATCACTTGTCACACTGCCTCCATGATATAGGGTGACTAGGTTATCCATCTAGTTCATATAAATGAATACCTTCACACAGTAATTCCTTCCCTCCTGCATACAATCAATAAGTATGAGCTCATAATGGGCTCAGATATGGGAATACAAGTTCAGGTGGAGCCCATGATAAACAGCTTAGTATAATCGCTGATTAGATTGAAACAAGAAGAGGATAACTAAATAGTGGACAATTAATCTGTTTTGAGTGGATTACTTGTGCCGCAGTACATCAAGGTAATCATAGCAATTAATAGGTGTTGAGCGAATCAACGCCAAGCAGTCGATACAATTTGCCCATAAAAAAAGCATCAACTCAAGTCTCACCTACATAAAAACTACAAGATGCCATAGCTGCCAATTTGGGCCGATCGACAACAAGGCTTGCGCCACACTTGATCCAATGTAATGATCCACATAGATGTGCACTGAACACCATCACAAATCCAAGCATGCAACACAATCCATTAAAAAAACATAAATCAGTAGACACATTAAGAAAATTGTAAATAGTCTCCTTTTGCACGTATAGCCTTATTTCAGCCCAAACCAAGTGTACGAGTGCTAGGAAATGACAGATGCTAGATGGGACATGTAATGATAGCATTCAAGTAACACCATCCAAAATCAAGAAAAACCTCATCCCAACTGGTACAGATCAGGTTTCATAAAGATTAGAGTGCACCCAAATGGACCAAATAGATCACCATGAAATTTCAGAGTAATGTAAGAGGTTCCGACTAAAATTCACAGAATAGCGTTCAAGATTTAACCAGACCCAGATGATTACATACAGACTTAGATGATTACATAAGTCCATAAGACAAATTAAACGTCTCGATGGAGACCATGAGAAGGATTAGCATCGAAACATGACATTAGCCTACCAGGCTTAAATTAGAGAATGCGAATAATACAAATTTATAGTTGCGAATACATGAGGTTGAAGGTAAAGACAAATACAAGATTTATATCTAATCTGAGAAATAGCTGTGACCTGTGAGAAATGCAGACACGATGGCGATGGTGAATGGTCGATGCGCTGCTCGGCGATCGGCAGACCTCCGGTCGGCAGATGAGGTCGCATGGCCGGGAGGCCCGGGGCGGCACCGGGAGGCGGCGGGGTCGGGAGGCGGCGGGGCCGGGGCCGGGAGGCGGGGGCGGGGAGGCCGGGGAGGCGGGGCGGGAGGCGGGGGTCGGGAGGCGGGAGTCGTGGCCTGGGGCGGGAGGCGGCGGCCGGGAGGCGGGCGGCGGGGCCGGGAGGCGGGGAGGCGGGCCGGAGGCGGCGGGTCGGGGCCGGGAGGCCGGGAGGCGTGGCCGGGAGGCGGGGGTCGGGGCCGGGAGGACGCGAGAAATGAACGAGCTCGGGGCTCGGCGGTAAGTGCGAGCTTGGCGCCAAGATCTACTGGCCTTGAGCTCGGCCACGACACTGGCCCGAGGGTTCCGCCACGCCGGCGCCACGCAGACCACCATCTTGGCGCTGGCTCGGCGACTCGGCGCCGTGGACCACGGCGCCGATATGTGCTACCTCGGCGCCGTGGGTCACGCGCCCACCCCAGGTCAAAAACGAAATTAAAACTAACAGGAATCTAAATGTGAATATTTTTCAAAAAAGGTTAAAATAGAAAAATTCGGTCTCGTCACCGGCCGTGCTCGAACGGAGTAGTTGGTGTAGCACTGATAATAGCAGTGGTCCACTCCACTCGATTGGGGTTACTCCTGGAGTGGCTTTAACGAAGCGGCTGCCGTTTAGTTTTAGTAACTTTTTCTACCGTTGCATCAAAATCTGTAGTTTACATCCTTTTCCTCTCTCACCTATATAATTCCTCCCACACCCTGACCCTAGCCCAGTTATAGCCAGCTGCTGTCACCACCCCCCCCATCCCTGAGCCGCCTCTTGCCACCCCACCGGAGCCGTCGGCACCAGCCACCAGCTATGCCTGCCGGAGAGCTCCTCCGCCCACTACTATCGCCACCCGCCCACTGATCTCCTCTGCTAGCAAGACGGTCCCCTGCCCATTCTTCTGATCCGGCATCCCCCACCCCCCGGCCGTGAGCTCCCTCCTCTCCACTCCGGCGGCGCCGTCGACCGACAGATCTGGAGGTAGCATCGGCGTGGCTTCGTCCACCTCGGTCCGGCCACGGCGACGCGGCTTCCTCGACAGCTCTTGAAGATTTCGCCTCTAGTGTTTGGTATGGGTTCCATCCTCCTCTCACTTCTTCTTGGACGCTCTTTTATTCCAATACTGCGGATGCTCTAACTTCTGTGGTAACTCCTGACGACTGCATGCTTTCGGTAAAACACAAATGACCGTTTTCGGTAAAACACGGAGAATTAACACCGTACTAGCGCCAACGGCCGGGCCGCCTCGGCCTCTACCTCGTCTCCCCAAGGCCCCCTCCCATCGACATCTCTCACGGCCATCCCTAGATTCCCCACAACCACAACCCATCAACCATCACAGAGCAGAGAGAGGGAGACAACCACACAATGTTACTGCCTCGGCATGGGGGGCACGGCCGACACGCCAGCGCCAGTGGCGGCCTCGGCCTCGCCTCCGGCCTCCCGTTGCCATCCCACGGGCCACGGTCATCCCCACAACACAAGCATCACAGAGCAGAGCGAAGGGCAACCGGAAGGCGAGCCGGCGAGGACCGAGGCCGGAGACCCTCAAAAAGCTCCATAGATCCACAACAAGAACACCATAGCAAAGAGAAAAATCAAATCCAGTAAGCCCAAAACTCATTTTCTGTACCAGATCCATGAAACCAGGCGTCGCCCTGCTGTGGTCAGGAGGTGCTGGCGGCGTCCAATTCGGCCAACGGGGAATATTCGCGAGAAGGAGCGGAGGTGGCGGCAATGGGTGGCCGGCGGTGTTGCTAACAGTGCAGGAGCAGTCAAGGGCGAAGTACAGTTGCTGGCAAGCGGAGGGAAGCTGGCAAGAGCGCGCTAGTGCGGAAGAATGCGCGAGGCGAGCAGCGGTGGCAGAGGAGGTGGTGGTGACGAAATTTTCGGACGTGAACAATGCCCGCTTTCATCTCCCCCGTCCACGGCGTGGTGACAAGGATTTGTTGCGGTTTTGCATTAAGATTAGTGCGGATTAGGGCTAGGAAGCAAAAGAAACTCAAATCCAACTCAAACTCAAATCCTTTTTGAATTTTTCAATTTTCGGTTTTGTTTCACGCACAATCGACGATAATCACTATATGTGGAGAATGACAAAATGTAGGAATTACAAATGAGTCGTCAACTCATCCTGTGTGATTTACAGAGGGATACAAAATGACTCAGAGTTGTAGGAGGAAACTTATCAGAAAAGGTGACCTAATCCGTCACTCCGCTACCACAAACTATCCTCTATCAGTATTATCATAATTCTGATCACATAGATCAACACACACCTGGTGTGGAGGGGTTTCCAGGGAAGTCAACGAATACGGTTGCACTGTAGCTCCGACCATTGGGCGTCTAGTTGCCAAGTTGCAGGACATGAGTACGGCCAAAGTAGGTGCTGCTCTGGATTTCATTTGAAGACAGTACAAGAGTAGCCGCTGCACTACTCCAGCAAAGACACAGAATAACTAGGGAAAACAGGGGCAGAGGAAAGGGTAATCATACGAGGAGGCAGATAAGGGATGTAAGAAGAGGTAATTGTCGTAAGACAGCATTAGAGAATGAGTAAGAAGATCAGGAGAAGAAGGAAAGAAGAAACCCCCACTATAGACGCACATAATTGTTGAGACGTTCACCGTAAAATCGCATGCTTTTGTAACTCTTCTCGTATAGTTAATCATCACTAGTTGTGCGTCTGTAGTTTTGTTTTTCTGCAAGAGCTTCCCATGTTAAATACTTGTCTCTTGTTTTTTTTTCTATATTTGTTATTTGCCATGTATTTTTAACACAAGTTAAAATTTAAAACACATACATGCACATGCTTACACGTACATAGCTCGTTGAAGGGATGAGGGACTAGCATTTTCATGTGGCGCCGCGGGATCTCCCTTGTTTCTGCTAGCTGCGAGTTTCGTAGTACTCCTTATTACTAGCTTGTGCTACTCGAGCAAGCTATTCGGAGATGAGAAAACTCTAGTAAATTGTCGAGTACTCTAGTGTGGTACGGACGTACGTACTCTTTTTTTTTTGAATGAACCAGCAACAGAACTGCCCGATGTATTGACAAAGCAGAAGAAACGTCGTGCCGGAGAACCTCCGCAGGCAAACGGCCAGTAGCACCACACTAAATAACTCTCACATAGCACACTAAGCAATTAAGGGAAGAACAACATACCCCATCTTTTCATAAGCTAAAGCTTCAAACTGAATTTCAAGCTAGATGCAGAGAATCACAATTACACAAAGCTTGAGAGAGAATAATAGAAACGGAGGCAAAATAAACCATAGCTCCACCGCGGTTGAAGAACCACGGTAAGCACCAAATACTAGCAGGACAATCGACAGAAAACTTCATAATGAAAATGGTGAGGAAGTGGCCCATCCGCTCAAGTGATGATGGTGGACGACATGCAAAAGTAGCTCTGACACCACTCTCCCTCCTCCCACATGGCTCACCAACAGTGGCTTGCTTGGTCTCGAGATCAAAACAATTGTCAGAAACAGGCCTCTTCAAACAACTCAGGACGATGACTCAAACGGCGGAACACTCAACTCTTTGGGCCTCTTCAAACAACTGGCCTAGTACTCAGGTCAAGGGCCCCTAACAACAACAACAAAGCTAAGCCTTGACGACGAGCCCACCAGTGAGCTGAGTGTTGGACAACTGCAGATCCAGAGAGGAAGGGGGCTGCTTTAGGTTTGGCGGTGAGGAAATACTCCCAACGACAAATTTCGGTGGAATCTATACCTTCCACGAGCAGACTAATCGACGGACGACTCCTGAGTGACCACGAATGAAGCTAATGAAGAGGATGTAGAATGCTCCAGGAACGGCAGGGAGGAGACTCCTGGACAAGGACAACGATGGGCTATGACCCCGGTGGTGGGGTAGACTCCTGGGCCATAGCGAACGGCGGTTGCTGATCGAAGACGGTGAAAGGTGATGTAAGCTGAAAGATGGCTAGTGATGGTTGGAGGGGGTCAGTGTTGGTGGCGGTTGTAGAAGACAGGCAGGGGCTTGGTGGTACCTTGACGGCGATGAGCTCACATCTAGATCCAACGACGCCATCGTCGTGACACGGCTCGATTGGATGTAGGGATAAGGGCAACGTCGGGACCTCGCTACTCACACGTGCCACACAGACACTCCCACGTTGCTCCTTCCCTCATACATGACGTGCCGACCAAGCAGCAATAGGAAGTTGGCAATGTTGTGCTCTTCTTCTTCAGATCTAGCGACGCTACGACAAGATCTGGTTGGATGTGGGGCCGTCGGTGTCCCCATCCCATTGATGGGCATGCTCACGTCCACTTTGCGTTGCACGCATCGCTGCGCTGAACGTAAATCCGAAAACAAAATCGAAAACGATGTCACCGGTGGCAAGAAGACAAAAGAGACATTAGATCTAGAATGATGGGGATGGAGTGGGAACAAAAAGGGGAGGAGCTGCAGCTGAGGGGCCTACCACCGTCGCCGTGCCGCCGCCAACAACGGTGAGGGGGGACGTCGACGGGAGGAGCCTTTGGTGGCATGGGCTGGGTCAGCGGGAGGAGCAAAAATTATTAACTAGTAGATTGTTTGGACCCACGTACTCTAAACAACATAGCAACTGCTGCCGATCGACCACCGTCTCTTAAATCTAAACTGGAAGTTGGAAGGCCAATTAATTGATTTAATTCATCGCTCGTCTGACCTGCACGCAGCTATGCTATCACTACTACAGAAAAGGTCATCACAGACGGTTCAAAAACGTCATCCCAGACGGTTTTGTGAACCGTCTGAATTTATAGGTCAGTAATAATACGAGATCATCACGGGCGGCTTTCGAACCGTCGTGGTGCAATATCCGAGCGGTTTTAGTTAAGAACCGTCGTGATATAAATATCACGAGCGGTTCTTAACTAAACACCGTCTGTGATATTTACATATCACAGACGATTCTTAACTAAAAACCGTCTGTGATATTCTCTTCTACTCCTAAACCTATTTCTATTTATTGGCTAGCCTCATGAAATGCTAGCCACGCCCTCTGAAACAAGCTGATAAACATATACATGTATACATACAATTCACATCTCAATGCATTTCACAAATATGAAACATCCAATTCACATCTCAATTTATTTCACAAACATAAAACATGCAATTCACATCGCACTTCATTACACAAACATAAAACATCTAATTCACATCGCACTTCATTTCACAAACATAAAATATCTATTAACAAATACAGAATTACAAAAGATCTAAATTGCATTTGCACTTAGATGGTAACATTACATTTTTTATTGCTTTATCACTCCGGAATCCAGATCTCGCGAAAGGAATAGATCCATAATCAACCAACTTGTCAGGCAGTACAAGCAATACTTGGATAATGCATGATTGCCATTCAAGTATTGCTTGTGCAGCCGACAAGTTCGTTGATTATGTATATGTTCCTTTCGCGAGACCTTGATTCCGGAGTGATAAGAGCAATAAAAAAATCATGGTGCGCAGTGGAACTCTCCTTGTGACTTTATGATTGCAGCCACCAAAAAGTACGCCAACTCTCCTCGAATTCTTGAAAGGTCAGGCTGTTTCAATGCAGGTCCATATGGTGGCAAACATAGAAGCCACATGTGTTGCTCGGCGGCTGCTGGTGGCACTTCAAAAAATATGTATCAGGTTCATTGAACCGGATACACTAGAGTGTGCCACTTGCTTCATGCCCTTTTAAGGTCTATGTGGCATATATAATTACTACAATGTCTCTAAACAAAGTTCTATGAAGCAAATGACACAAACTAGTGTATCAGGTTAATGTAACCGGATACACTCGAGTGTGTCACTTGCTTCATGCCCTTTGAAGGTCTATGTGGCATATATAATTACTACAAGATCTCTAAATAAAGTTCTATGAAGCAAATGACACAAACTAGTGTATCAGGTTAATGTAACCGGATACACTCAAGTGTGTCACTTGCTTCATGCCCTTTGAAGATCTATGTGGCATATATAATTACTACAAGGTCTCTAAACAAAGTTCTATGAAGCAAATACCACAAACTAGTGTATCAGGTTAATGTAACCGGATACACTCGAGTGTGTCACTAGCTTCATGCCCTTTGAAGGTCTATGTGGCATATATAATTACTACAAGGTCTCTAAACAAAGTTCTATGAAGCAAATGACACAAACTAGTGTATCAGGTTAATGTAACTGGATACACTCGAGTGTGTCACTTGCTTCATGCCCTTTGAAGGTCTATGTGGCATATATAATTACTACAAGGTCTCTAAACAAAGTTGTATGAAGGTCTATGTGGCATATATTATTACTACTACATCACTTTTTTTCTATCTAAGAGTTCATCGTGCTCCTGCTGACAGAACATCATTGTGAAGAATAACAAGCAACATCAGCTATATATCGTCATGAGGATATGATAACATATTTATGCATCGGGCCGGGCTACCTTAGCATCACGTAAAGGCCAGACAAGGGTACCTTAGTGCTTATGCGTAGGGGAGGCGGCCGGCGAGGGCTCGGGGAGGCGAGGTCTGAGGCGACCGGAGGCGAGGGCTCGGGAGGCGGCCGAGGCGAGAGCTCGGGAGGCGACCGGCGAGGGCTCGGGAAGCGGCGGCGAGGGCTCGTGGGCGGCGGCGAGGGCTCGGGAGGCGACAAAGAGGGCTCGTGGGCGGCGGCGAGGGCTCGGGGAGGCGGCGGCCACGAGACAGATCGGGATTTAGATGTACAATATAACTGCAGCATACAGGGAAAACCCTAGCCAAGGTATTTATAGGGAGGCTTATTATAGACGGTTCTACACTTAGAACCGTCTGTAATATTTATTATCACAGACGGTTCTAAGTATAGAACCGTCTGTGATAATAAATATCACAGACATTTCTAAGTTTAGAACCGTCTGTGATAATTATATCACAGACGGTTTTTACTTATGAACCGTCTGTGTTAATGCGGAGTCAGGACGTATCTCTCGTGTTTCCTTTAACGTATCTCGATCGTTATACGAAGCGTCTATACCATTAATGTTTAGTATACGAACCGTCTATATCATTAATGTTTGGTATACGAACCGTCTGTGCTAAAGGTTAAATATGCGCGCCTAATCCAGTTCTTCTACGTACGTACGTACTATCCTTTAGCTACTCATCTTCTAGAATTCTCAACGTACATACAATATGGATTCTACTGTTCTTGTGATCATCCCCATCCTCTCATCAGTTCATCAAGAGTTGTTCGTAGGAACCTTACACAAAGGACGACAATTTACATCTAGAGCGACTTCTCCGACACGTCCTGCTCTCCTTCCCCAACTTTCTTGCATCCGTCAGCTCGACCTGATCATCCGCCGTCGACGGAGGCGTCTCGTCGCTCAAGAAAGGGAACAACCCTCACCCGGTTCTTCTACACAATGTGCACAAAGCGGAAGAAGCAATTGTGGCATTGGAGAGAATGATGGATAGCATTGCCGATCAAGTAGAAACGGCAGATTCTGAGGAATCTTATAATGCTATCCTCTACGAGATTATGGGCTATGCTACTCATCATTTGTCCATGCTGGAGGAGGAAGTGCTGAGGACAAGGACAGTGTTAACGGCATTCGAGAACTTAGCGGCTGATCCTCCAAGTCCCAAAGTCGAAGAAGAAGCGTACGAAGCCCAGAAGATTAGAATCTGAGAATCTCTTTATCTCTGCGACTTTTGTAATAAATTTGCCTCGAATTGAAATTAATAAATATGCCTTTAATTTGTGATCTCTTGTCTCTGTAGTTAGTTATATTATCACGAGCGGTTTTGTATTACAAACCGTGCGTGATAATCTACATTATCACTGACGGTTTTAATACAAGCATGCGTAATACTAAAGTATCACAGACGGTTTATAGGTAACAACCGTCTGTGATACTCGTTTTCTCCGACCCCGCCAACACAGACGGTGTCCAAATTAAAACCGTCTGTGTTAGTGTCGGTCACAGACGGTTTTGTCAAACTGTCTATGATTTGCCGTCTAGTATTAGCTTTTCTGTAGTAGTGTATCTCCGGTAGCTCTTTACGGTACCATCAAAAATCAATATAAGTCGTCCAATATTTTTTATCTGATAGATCATTTAGTTAAGATTAAGTTATACTTCCCTTAATGTACTACCAGTACAAATCCCACGAGCGGTAAAATTGTAATTGCCCAACTAAAGTTTAAAATGAACACGAATGGACAGGCTATAATAGGCTCAGTAACAGGTCTATAATATTCCTCACAAAAATATTACATAGAAAAGTCAATCATGCCCTCAACAAATCAATAACAAGATTTAATTTTATTATCACTCCCTTAATTACTATGAGTATTGTAAAATTTCCCATCTTGGGATCAGGGAAAATTATATCAGCGAAATTTCGCCGGGAGGGGCCAATAAAATTTTATAGGTAAAAAATTTAGGATTTAACAAAATTCATCTAAACAATTTTTTAAAAATAAAAATTTGAAAATTTAATTCAAAATTTTCAACCAAAAAATTCTGAAAATTTTGGTAACCGACAGTTACCCCGGCCGTATCGCTACCATCCGATAAAATATTTGCTCCGATATAATTTTCCCTGCTCTGGACCCATTCGGATGTCTAGTTTCACGTTATTTTTGTCCTGTGCTGGCATGCAGATGCAACATTAATCTAGATGAATGGATATATGATACACAGATACAGTATCATGAAATCTTAATTTCGGCGCAGGAGCAATGGCTGGATGGATGACTCCGATGGTGCAGTTCTTGAATTTATGGGTGATCCGGATCGTGGTTCTTTCAAGCTTCGCCGCGCATCTTGTCCTCATCCTCTTTGCCGGGATCCGTCGGCGTAAAGCCTTCGGTGGGCGGACGATCCTCCTGTGGCTGGCGTACCAGGGGGGCGGCTGGGCCGCGACGTTCGCTCTCGGCAACCTGACCCTCGGCCGCACGTTGCGCGAGCAGCAGGTCGTCACGTTCTGGGCGCCGTTCCTCCTGCTTCATCTCGGTGGCCCGGACAACATCAGCGCCTACTCCCTCGAGGACAACGTTCTATCGGCGCGCCAGATGCTCGTTGTCGCCGCGCAGGTCGCTGGAGCCACCTATGGCCTATACAAGCACATAATTATCGGCAGCGACGGGGCTTTGCTCTGGGCCTCTGTCATCATGTTCTTCTTCGGTGTTGGCAAGTATGTGGAGAAGGCATTGGCGCTATGGCGAGGCGACTTGGGCAGCATCCGGAGCTCAATCAAGAAGCTTGATAATGAACAAGCAAGCAGCGGATTCACTGAGCGTGTGGGCTTCAGAAGGGGACAGGAGCTTGATAATGAACGAGCCCTGCTGGATGCTCACGACCTGTTCCGTATCAGCAAGGGTGCCTTTGTCGATTATTCGGTCAAGGATCTACCTAAGGAGGGTGATCTCAACAGAGAGATTCTCTTACGGATGGGAGGAGATGTGCAAGGTGGTCGAGATGGAGCTCTCCCTCATGTACGACGTCCTCTACACCAAGGCAGCCGTGGTCCACACCTGGGGTGGCTACGGCATCCGTGTCGCCTCTCCGCTTGCCACTGCCGCCGCGTTCTTGCTGTTTTGTCTCTACAATAAAGACGGCCAGAGGAGGGGTGACGTTGTCATCACTTACATCTTGCTGGTTGCTACCTTCCTCCTGGATTTGGGATGGCTGCTCACGGCGCTGGGGTCGACCTGGACATACGCATTCTTGAACGATAGGCCAGGGTCCTGGCTTCGCCATCAACTTTTGTGCACTGGGAGGTGGCATCGGTTCCGTCGTTTCGTCGTCTCCCTGGATCCGTTCCGGCTCCTCGCCAAGGAGCCATCTAGCTACAGATTGTGGTCGGGCACCATCGGGCAGTACAACTTGTTGCACGAGTGCACTCACGACATGGCCAGCCTATGGAGCAGACTGGGGAAGAAGGTCGCGTCGCAGGACAGTTGGATGGAATACCAGTACCATTACTCGGGGGGGCTTGATATTTCCAAGGACGAGGTCAAGGAGCATTTGTTCGAACGGATATGGGAAGAACTGAAGAAAGCGTACCCTGTGGAGGCAAAGCCTCCCCCACCCAAACCTGTGGTGGGAAAGCCTCCTATGTTATATCCATATCCCGCACCTGCTGCCGCGGCTGCATGGAGGCGTCGGAAGTTAGACGAGGCTCTGGGCTTCGACCCTGAATTCGGAGAGCGCATCCTTATCTGGCACATCGCCACGGACATTTTCCTCTTGTGCAGGGATCAAAATGCGGCATGTACGCCCCAACATGGTGAAGGCGCTTCAAGGCGCTTGCCGGAGAAATATGGCGCTTCGGATTATGTGAAGGCGATCAAGGCGCTGTCGGATTACATGGTGTTCCTCGTCGCTGTACGCGCCAACATGCTACCAGGCCTTAAGCTCCGCAGCACGTACGAAGCAACCCGCGAAGCTTTGGAGAAAATATGGAGAACAAGTCCCAGCTCTACAACAAGGGAGGAGAAGCTCGCCGGCATCCTGCTAAAGATGGAGCGGGAGACCAGCAACATGGATGAACGAAGTCTTCTCTACGACTCGAGTATCATTCTCTCGGATGGAACTCAATATGCCGAGGTGCTCCTAGGAAATGAGCATCTCATGAACAGGATGGGGCCAAAATCCCAGGAAAGACTTAAGAGTTTGATTCCGGAATTGTGGGAATACGGATGTGTACCAGAAGCGCCGAAACTGCTGGAGATCATCTTCCACGCGTGGGTGCATTTGCTCATCTATGTGTCCGTCCGATGCAGCAGGGATTCCCACGCCAAGCAGCTCAGCCGCGGTGGTGAGCTCACAACCATCGTGTGGATCCTACAAGAACACGCTGGCATATTTGGCATCGACGACCAGCGCGACGGACCAAGCAAGAATGATTGCTCAGTGATGTAGATCATTAGTCATTTGAAAAATATTGTACTACTCCCATGTATGCTACATTAAATCCCGTCTACTGATGTGTCCGTACATCTCGTGGCAGCTGGCCATCACGAAATGTGATGGCTCTATGGTCTTCCGTGACGGTTTTGAGCTGCCACCTATGGTCTTCCGTGACAGTTTTGAGCTGCCACGAAAAATGTCGAGTCTAGCTAGTGGGGATTACATTGATCCCCTCACACGGGCTAAGTAGGATACCCGATCGTCAAAACGCGAAGGTGACGGTTCTGATGGCAATGGTGATCGAAACTGTAGGTATCGCAAATTTGACAAGGCTAAAGTAAGATGCTACAATTGCAATAACTATGGACATTTTGCTTCCGAATGCCACAAGAAGGAGGAGGCGCATCTCGTTATGGCTGACGTCGATGACGAACCGACGCTACTTTGAGGCTTAGTGAGAAGGTACTCAAATAAATGAAAGTCAAGATTAGAAAGGAATTTGTTAGTATTAATCTTGACTAATACTTGTTTTAGTCTTGAACGTGTGTTAGTTGGTTAATTAGTGACCTAGTCCATGGCTGTGCAACCTATGCTGCATGTGTGATAGTTGGAGTTATGCATGCATGTGTTAGTTGATTAATTAGTGACCTAGTCCATTGCTGCATGCATGCGTGATAGTTGGAGTAGTGGTACCGTAAGAAATGGTCTTGATCCAAGTTTGTAGGATCAGGGGTTAGTTTATTGTGTGCATATTGTACTAGTAAGCGTGATGCATGCTGTGTTTTATGAAGGAGTCCAGCGGAATAACAAGTTGAGAAATAACCGACACAAAGTTCTAGTTTGTTGTTTTATTCTCTCCAGTGAGTTCTGTGTGTCCTTCCACCAATAAAGTGAGAGTGTGTGCGCTCAAGAAGCCATGTGTCCATTCTCACCGTGAGTAGTTCTTGGGAATTTCTAACAAAGGAGATGTGCAAGGTGGTCGAGATGGAGCTCTCCCTCATGTACGACATCCTCTACACCAAGGCAGCCGTGGTCCACACCTGGTTTGGCTACGGCATCCGTGTCGCCTCTCCGCTTGCCAGTGCCGCCGCGTTGTGGCTGTTTTGTCTCTACAATAAAGGGCTTGTTTGGCAACGACTATGGCTTATGATTTTTGGCTGAAATTTTTGAATTTTGGCTCTTTATGGTACAGATTACGGAGAGAGATACTCACTTGCGATTTTGGATGGTACAGATTTTGGGCTTTTAACGTGTATATTGTTTAACTTGTAGATCCCGTCTTGAGGAAATACTCCATTTGAAAGTTAGGTACTGTAGCAAAAGTCAAAAGCCGTCAGCTTCGGAGGAAAAGAACAGGCCCAAAGACGACCAAAGAAGGGGTAACGTTGTCATCACTTACATCTTGCTGGTTGCTACCTTCCTCCTGAATTTGATATGGCTGCTCACGGCGCTGGGGTCGACCTGGACATATGCATTCTTGAACGATAGGGCATGGTCCTGGCTTCGCCATCAACTTTTGTGCACTGGGAGGTGGCATCGGTTCCGTCGTTTCATCGTCTCTCTGATCCGTTCCGGCTCCTTGCCAAGGAGCCATCTAGCTACAGATTGTGGTCGGGCACCATCGGGCAGTACAACTTGTTGCACGAGTGCACTCACGACACGGCCAGCCTATGGGGCAGACTGGGGAAGAAGGTCGCGTTGCAGGACTGTTGGATGGAATACCAGTACCAGTACTCGCGGGGCCTTGATATTTCCAAGGACAAGGTCAAGGAGCTGTTGGTCGAACGCATACGGGGAGAACTGAAGCAAGCGTACCCTGTGGAGGCAAAGCCTCCGCCACCCGCACCTGCTACCGCGGATGCACGGAGGCGTAGGAAGTTAGACGAGGCTCTGGGCTGCAAACCTGAAGTCGGAGAGGACATCCTTGCCTTGCACATCGCCACGGACGTTTTCCTCATGTGTGAAATCCGGTGCAGCGACGAAAATGCAGCACCAGACATGCGTGGAGGCGATCAAAAGACATGCGTGGAGGCGATCAAGGTGCTGTCGGATTACATGGTGTTCCTCGTCGCTGTACGCCCCAACATGGTAATGGATCGCGAGTAGGCTACGATAGCAGAAAACAAAATTTTTCTACCGCGCACATAAGAACATCATGCTTAAGGACGGATCATAGATCGTTACCACTAGACGCGCAGCGCAGCGGAAGAAGAGTTGGAGAAGCCGATCCAACCACGCGCGTCGAAGTAGTAGTGGAAGTAGTCGATCGTCCCGAACCGATCGTCTCCTCCACGCGATCAACCACACCACGAGCAGATCCAATCTGTAGGTTGTTGATGCCGATCAACGCCGCAACGAGCAGCGCCTCCACCGGTATCCACACGTCCGGGGCTGGAACGCCGATCGCGAGTGTACCAACACTCGCGAGCGGCTAGGGTTTGGCTCTGGAGGTGGCGGCTACGGATTAGCTCGGGATTATCAGGTGCGTTCCCTCAGCCCCTCGCCTCCATATATATAGACCTCCTCACTTGGGCCTCGTGGACCGAGGCCCAATAGGAGTCTATCCGGATCTCTATCCGAATTGAGCCCATATCCGAATCACATTCGAATTAGTGTTCCAACCCGTTAAGTGTGCGACCATGTAGGTTCACGTATACTTGGTCGCGACCCAGAAACACCTTTCCGGTCACCGTGTTAATAGCGGCCTCTAGTAAGACATATTAACCCCAAAGTATACGTAAAGATCATATCGGCTGAACCTGTAATGTTCTCATGTACTAATCCTTTGCCTCACGATATAGATTAAGCTCAAGGCGAGACCTGTGTCATCCTCTTAATAGCTCAATCACTCTCTCGATTCCGTGATGGATTATAAACTCGTGATTGACTCCTCAATCACCTTGGCATGGCCATGCACTTTCATAATCCATTACATCGAGGGCCCCAGAGATATCTCTCCCATAAGGAGGGCAAATTCTATCTTGATCATTCACATCCCACTACATGTTTCATGGCAAACCCAAAGACTACTTTTATGACTACCCGATTCACGGAGTAGTGTTTAGTAGTCCCAAAGTAGCTACTACGCATGTTGGGAACCATGATGATCTCAAGTCTAAGGATTCCACATAAACACTACTTGAGACCAACGATGACACATGGAATCTCTGCGTGTCTCATGGCGGGTCTATCCAACATATGTTCACTAACACATGTCCATATTATTGATTTGGTATCTCCATACCATGATCCAT
Source organism: Bonia amplexicaulis (assembly GCA_036346245.1). Classification (NCBI taxonomy): domain Eukaryota; kingdom Viridiplantae; phylum Streptophyta; class Magnoliopsida; order Poales; family Poaceae; genus Bonia; species Bonia amplexicaulis. The sequence goes on from CM070744.1 coordinate 1,113,243, forward strand.
GAGACATGATCATCAATCAATACATATGCTGATCTTTGAATCATATTTGTTCCTCATATGAAATATAATCAGGGATCATTTAGAAATAGCAACATTTTGGCATTAAGAGTCTCATGAATAAGTCACATACTCATTGATCAATAATGATAATGTCTATTTCAAGGAACAAAGCAATGTATCATAAACATAGTATGTGATATATTCAACATCTCCATGTTGCCTCTAGGGCATATCACCAACACATGGTACCAGGCCTTAAGCTCCGCAGCACGTACGAAGCAACCCGCGAAGCTTTGAAGAAAATATGGCGAACAAGTCCCAGCTCCACAACAAGAGAGGAGAAGCTTGCCAGCATCCTAAGAAAGATGGAGAGGAAGACCAGCAACCTGGATGAACGAAGTCTCCTCTACGACTCGAGTATTATTCTCTCGGATGGAACTCAATATTCTCACGGCCAAGAAATGAGCATCTGAACAGGATGGGGCAGAAATCCCAGGAAAGACTTCAGAGTTTGATTCCGGAATTGCGGGAATACGAATGTGTACCGAAACTGCTGGAGATCATCTTCCACGCGTGGGTGCGTTTGCTCATCTATGTGTCCGTCCGATGCAGCAGGGATTCCCACGCCAAGCAGCTCAGCCGCGGCGGTGAGCTCACAACCATCGTGTGGATCCTAGCAGAACACGCTTGCATATTTGGCATCGACGAGTGACGATACCAGCGCGACGAAACTGACAAGAATGCCTCTCATCTCTTCCGCCTGTACTCGCGTAACTCGTGTTCGCTCTCTAGTTTGGGATTAGCTGTCCTGCTAGGATTAGGAGTCCTCGTGTCAGGACAAGTCCTCTATATGAGGAGGCTATGGGTGTATGTTTTGTTCAAGCATTTATACCAAAAAAACAAGTGGAAACTTGGGATGAAAACTACTCCCATGTATGCTACGTTGTATCCCGTGTAGAATCAAAGTCACTTGTGGCATTGTCTCGCACTGTATTTACAAAAATAGCAGTATACGCACCATATTAACAAAAATGTTGTTTTTACCGTCCGGCGACCAAGGTTTGTTTGAATTTTTAAATATATGAAGCTTGCGGGTATTATAAGGATGAAGATTGGGCCAATAAGCACACTCAAAAATTCTCAAGGATGAATAATCAGGCTTAGTATGAAATAAGCGTTCCAAAGGAGTAGATTGGTTGATGACTTTGCTAGGAGTGCGATTAATCAAAAAGGTTGCCGCAAGGAAAGCTTCATCCCAAAATTTTAGAGGCATATGAGCATAAGCCAAGAGAGAAAGCCCTACTTCAACAATGTATCTATGTTTACGCTCAGCTGCTCCATTTTGCTGATGTGCATATGGACAAGAAACAAGATGAGATATGCCAATTTTGCTAAAAAAAAAAGGAGTTAATTCTCTCATATTCACCTCCCCAATCAATTTGCATAGCAATGATTTTACGATCAAAGAGTCGTTCAACAAGATTCTGAAACTAATGGAATTTTTGAAATACCTCAGATTTAAATTTTAAAAGGTATATCCAAGTAAATTTGCTGAAGTCATCAATAAAACTAAAATAGTACTTGTATTTTCCAATAGACTCAGGTGCTGGACCCCAAACATCAGAGAACACAAGTTGTAAAGGATGAGTGGATACACTGGTGGATTTGGGATAGGGTAACTGATGACTTTTTGCTTGCTGACAAGCATCACAAACTGAAGTTTTATTTGACTCGACTGAACAAGGAAGATTAAATTCTCTAACGACTCTTTGAATGATAGGAGCAGCAGGATGACCTAGGCGACTATGCCATCTATCAAAAGATGGTTTATTGACTTCAAAGGCTTGCTTTGTAGGTGGCATATGAGGAAGAGGGTACAAGCCCTTGTGACACCTCCCTCTAAGCAGAGTTGTCTTCGTGTCTTGATCCTTAATCAAAAAGAAATCAGGGTGAAATTCTAGAAAAACATTATTGTCAGTGGTAAGACGATGAACAAAAATAAGATTTTTCTTAGCTTTAGGAACATGTAGAACATTGTCAAGATTGAGATCATGATTAGGGGTATGAATAGTAGATTGTCCAATATGACTAATATTCATACCTGCACCACTAGCAGTGTGAATCTGATCCATTCCATGATACTTGTCACGGACTGATAGCTTCTCCAGTTCTCCAGTAATGTGACAGTAGCACCAGTGTCAGTGTACCAGTTTGTGTTTTGTTGCAGCCTGAGCACTTCTCTCATCTGAAACATAATTTTCATCATACCTGTGCTAGCATTGATCAGCAGTATGCCCAATTTTGTAACACACTTGACATACTGGACGTGTGCTATTGTTGTTGGCGACACGGTTGATGTTGACGCTGATGTTGCCGCACCCACCGCCGTTTCCTCGGCGCTAGCTGTTGGTGTTGAAGTCGCCTGCATTGCGGTTACGGCCTGCACCTCGACCGTGTCCCGCTCCACGTCCGCGGCCTCCAGTACCACCGCGACCACCCCCGGTTTGCCATATTAGCAGAAGACCCGGAGAAGTTCGCACGATCGACCAGCTGCATGCGCGTTTCGAAGGCAAGAAGTTGAGTGTATACTTCACTCAAGGAGACGGCCTCTGTCCTTGTAACAAGAGCAGAAACCATGGGATTAAACTCATAGTCAAGGCCCGTAAGGATATACTCGACGAGTTCCTCATCATCAAGGGGTCTCCCGGCAGCAGCCATCTCATCGCCAAGAGCCCTCATCCTTCCAAAATACTCTGCAACAGATTGGTTTCCTTTCTGAGCTGTTGAGAGAGCGAGGCGCGTGTTCACGACGCGAGCCTGAGTTTGCGACGAGTACATGGACTCAATCGTACTCCATGCCTGCGCTACAGCCTACAGTCTCCTTCGCAGCGACTTGAGCGAGCACCTCTCTTGATAGAGAGGTAAGGATGAATCCTAGAACTTACTGGTCGGTGGCATACCACTCCTCATACGCCGGGTTTGGAACTTTTGCCGGTTTGTCAGCTATCTTGTCATCAATCTTGGCAGGAGGGGCTGGTGAGGTGCCGGTCAGATGCCCTGTCAGACGCGCACCTCGGACGGCAGCAAGGATCAGCGCCTTCCACATGGCATGATTGTTCTTCGACAACTTCTCTGAAATGGGAATACGAAACAGAGAATTCATGGTAGAATTTGTGGAGGAAGAAGAACCAGACATTGTAGATTGGATCTAGAGTATTTTGATGCTCTGATACCATATAAGATTCAGAGGTGCGGAAGCAATGGGTCTAACATTCGACAGTGACAGTTGGTTTTAGTTAAAATTATACTATAGTGGCTATTAGTTTTTTAATTATTTAATTAAAAATGAAGAAAACTAAGAAAAATTGAAAATATTATTATATCTTCACAGGTCATACAAAAGGAAGAAGAAAAAAAGCAAAAGAAAAAGGCTAAAAAGATAAAAAAAAACTAAAATTAAAAGTTGATGTGTTCTAAATAACTCCTATCTTAAATAAATTAAAAATTTAAAAGTCAGAAGTCAAAGTTGTTTAAAGTAAGACCTTAATTCAGAGACGAGAAAACTCTAGTCAATTGTCGAGTACTCTAGGTGCGGTACGGACGTATGTACACTAAACAACGCAACTGCTACCGATCGACCATTGTCTTAAATCTAAATTGGAAGTTGGAAGGCCACGATAATTCATCGCGCGTCCGACCTGCACGCAGGTATGCTATCTCTGGGAGGTCTTTACTGTACCTTCAAATTGATGCGAGGAGTCCAATATTTTTTATCTAATGAATCATATTAGTTAACATTAAGTTATATTTTTACTGATATACTATTAAACAAATTCTACAAAAGGTAAAATTATTATTGTCTAATTAAGTTTAAGATAATATACATGGACAGACTAGAAATTGGTTCAGTGACGAATCTATAATACCCTCATGAAAAAATTACATAGAAAAGTCAATCATGTCCTCAACAAATCAATGACTAGATTTAGGTACCGCTTGTTTTGGTTTCAGCTTCTGACTTCTGAATTCTAATCTACTATTCCTTAAATTCGTTTCCTTAGGCTTCTTGGTTTTTTTAAGTATTAATTTCTACTGCCACTCCATTAATACGAGTGGAAGGTATTGCAAAATTTCCCATCTCGGGACCCGTCCGGATCTCTAGTTTCACATAATTTTGGTCATGTGCTAGCATGCAGATGCAACATTAGTCTAGATGAATGGATATATGATAAGAGTATCATGAAATCTTAATTTCGGTGCAGGAGCAATGGCTGGATGGATGACTCGGATGGCGCAGTTCTTGAATTTCTGGGTGATGCGGATCGTGGTTCTTTCAAGCTTCGCCGCGCATCTTGTCCTCATCATCTTTGCCGGGATCCGTCGGCGTAAAGCCTTCGGTGGGCGGACGATCCTCCTGTGGCTGGCGTACCAGGGGGGCGGCTGGGCCGCGACGTCCGCCCTCGGCAACCTGTCCCTCGGCCGCACGTTGCGCGAGCAGCAGGTCGTCACGTTCTGGGCGCCGTTCCTCCTGCTCCATCTCGGTGGGCCGGACAACATCAGCGCCTACTCCCTCGAGGACAACGTTCTATCGGCGCGCCAGATGCTCAATGTCGCCGCGCAGGTCGCTGGAGCCACCTATGGCCTATACAAGCACATAATTATCGGCAGCGACGGGGCTTTGCTCTGGGCCTCCGTCATCATGTTCTTCTTCGGTGTTGGCAAGTATGTGGAGAAGGCATTGGCGCTATGGCGAGGCGACTTGGGCAGCATCCGGAGCTCAATCAAGAAGCTTGATAATGAACGAGCAAGCAGCGGATTCACTGAGCGTGTGGGCTTCAGAAGGGGACAGGAGCTTGATAATGAACGAGCCCTGCTGGATGCTCACGACCTGTTCCGTATCAGCAAGGGTGCCTTTGTCGATTATTCGGTCAAGGATCTACCTAAGGAGGGTGATCTCAACAGAGAGAGATTCTCTTACGGATGGAAGGAGATGTGCAAGGTGGTCGAGATGGAGCTCTCACTCATGTACGACATCCTATACACCGTGGTCCACACTTGGTTTGGCTACCACTACTACAGAAATCCTAATACTAGACGGTCAATCATAGACGATTTGATAAAACCGTCTGTGATCGACACTAACACAGACGGTTTTAATTTGGACAAAGTACACAAGGTTGTCGGCCGTGCTTGAACTGTTGAAATTGAAGACAAGCAACGGTTGGTCCGACAAGAGTTTCACGGTGCTGCTAGGTCTTTTAGCGGACATGCTTCCGGAGGGAAATGAGTTGCCTAAAATCACGTATAAGGCCAATAAGGTTCTTTGTCCGTTGGGAATGGAAGTAGAAAGAATACATGCATGTCCGAACGACAGTATCCTTTACCGTAAAGAGTATGCAAACATACATGTATGTCTGGTGTGCAACGCATCCCGCTACAAACGTAACAATCAATCAGATGACGGTGAGGGAACAGAGGCGAAGATAGGACCTCCTGCTAAGGTAGCATAGTATTTTCCTATAATTCCCCGTTTGAAAAGGTTTTTTGCAAATCCAAATGAGGCAAAACTGCTGCGTTGGCACTCGGAGGAGCGTAAGAAGGATGGAATGTTAAGACACCTTGCTGATTCCGCAAGATGAAGAAACAAGTTAACGGAGAGAAGGAAGACGGTTCAGCTCCAAGGCATTTAAGTTAAGGATTTAGATGTTGTCCTTGGAAAGTGACGTAAATTGAGGGCTCATGAGAAGAACACCTGGAAGAAGAGATCAATATTTTAAGACTTACCTTATTGGGAGTACCTAGATGTTCGACACTGCATCGACGTCATGCACGTAGAAAAGAATGTATGCGACAACTTGATTAGTCTCTTACTGAACATTCGTGATAAAACAAAGGACGGCGTCAATGCACGGCTTGACTTGGCTGATATGGACATCAGGCCTGAGTTAGCACCGATATGCACTGATAATGGACGAACGTACCTTCCCTCTGCGTATTACACTCTGTCCAAGACTGAGAAAATAAAACTGTGCCAGTGCTTGCATGGTGTCAAAGTTCCATCTAGTAACTCCAGCAACCTGAAAAAATTTGTTTCGATACAAGATTTGAAGTTAAATGGCATGAAGTCTCATGATTATCATGTGCTAGTGACACATATGCTCCCTGTTGCAATTAGAAATATTTTGCCGATCAAACTCCGAGAGACAATCATGAGGCTATGTTATTTCTTTAACACAATTGCACAGAAGGTCATTGATCCTGAAGGACTAGATGCTCTGCAGGACGAGGTGGTGATGACTCTATGTCATCTTGAAATGTATTTCCCTCCTTCGTTTTTCGATATCATGGTCCATCTCATTGTTCCCGTTGTGTGGGAGATAAAAATATGCCGGCCCGTATTCCTACGTAGCATGTACCCATTTGAGAGGTTCATGGGAATTCTCAAGTCGTACGTACGGAATCGATCTCGGCCGTACGCATTGATCATCATGAAGGGCTAATTTTTAAAGAAAATAAGCAAGTGGAATGAAAATGTACGACATATATGTATGTGATGTATATAACAATACATGTATGTGATGTATATGTGAATTGGCATTTATGTAAAGAATGTGATGTGATGTATATGAGAATGAGAAAATGTGTAAAGAATTAATACACTATGTGAGGTAGATGAATTTTGAATGCTGGTTGGTGTTTATATGAGAAAATGTGTATGGATGCTGGTAAGTGATGTATATAAATGCTGGTTGGTGTTTGTATTAATAACTACAGTGGGGGAAAGGGCTTATCACAGATGGTTATCAGTTTAGAACCGTCTGTGATATCCATAGCACAGACGGTTCATAGCACAGACACGTTGATATTCCTATCAACAGACTGCGTCCATCTCTACATCTGCATTGAAACAGCTGGACTTTGCAAACATTCGAGGAGAGTTCGCTTGGTTTTTGTGGACTAAAGTTATAAGATCAGATGGAGAGTTCCACTGCACACAATGATTTTTTATTGCTCTTATCACACTGTAATTGTTAATTGGTTAATAGATATTTTATTTCATTTCAATTAATTCATTTGCGAAATGGATGCCTTATGTTTGTGAATGAAATGTGATGTGAATTGGATATTTTATGTTTGTTAAATGAATTGAGATGTGAAGTGTATGTATACATATACTTATTCATCTGCTTGTTTCAGAGGGTATGACTAGCATTTTCTGAGGCTAGCCAATAAACAAAAATAGATTTCGGGGTAGAAAAAAACATCACAGACGATTTTTAGTTAAAAACCGTCTATGATATTGATATATCACAGACGGTTTATAACTAAAAATCGTTTGTGATATTGATATATCATAGACCGTTTTTAGTTACAAACCGTCTGTGATACATCAATATCACAGACGGTTTTTAACTAAAAACCGTCTGTGATATTGATGTATCAGAGACGGTTCGACAACCGTCTGTGATAACCTTCAATTATCACTGACCTATAAATTCAGACGGTTCAGAAAACCGTCTGTGATGACGTTTTTGAACCGTTTATGATGACCTTTTCTGTAGTAGTGCTTTTTGGTGGCTGCAGTCATAAAGTCACAAGGAGAGTTCCACTGCGCACCATGATTTTTTATTGCTCTTATCACTCCGGAATCGAGGTCTCGCGAAACCTCGATTCCGGAGTGATAGAGCAATAAAAAATACAATGATACCATCTAAGTGCAAATGCAATGTACATCTTTTGTAATTTTGAATTTGTTAATGGATATATTATTTCATTTCAATTAATTGATTTGCGAAATGGATGCCTTATGTTTGTGAAATAAAATATAATATGAATTGGATATTTTATGTTTGTCAAATGAATTGAGATGTGAATTGTATGTATACATCTACTTGTTTATCTGCTTGTTTCAGAGGGCATGGCTAGTATTTTCTGAGGTTAGCCAATAAACAGGAATAGATTTAGAGGTACAAAAGAATATCACAGATAATTTTTAACTATTAAAAACCATCTGTATATATAGTTATCACAGACGGTTTTTAGTTAAAAACCGTATGTGATTATCAGCTATCACAAACGGTTTTTAGTTAAAACCGTCTGTGATATTTGCACCACAAACGGTTCGATAGCCGTCTGTAATGACCTCGTATCATTACTAACCCATAAATTCAGACGGTTCACAAAACCGTCTGTGATGACGTTTTTGAACCGTCTGTGATGATATTTTCTGTAGTAGTGTACGACATCCGTGTCGCCTCTCCGCTTGCCACTGCCGCCGCGTTGTTGCTGTTTTCTCTCTACAAAAAAGACGGCCAGAGGAGGGTTGACGTTGTCATCACTTACATCTTTCTGGTGGCTACCTTCCTCCTGGATTTGATATGGCTGCTCACAGCGCTGGGGTCGACCTGGACATACGCATTCTTGAACGATAGCTACAGATTGCTGGTTGCTACCTTCCTCCTGGATTTTGTGCACTGGGAGGTGGCACCGGTTCCGTCGTTTCATCGTCTCTCTGGATCCGTTCCGGCTCCTTGCCAAGGAGCCATCTAGCTACATATTGTGGTCGGGCACCATCGGGCAGTACAACTTGTTGCACGAGTGCACTCACGACACGGCCAGCCTATGGAGCAGACTGGGGAAGAAGGTCGCGTTGCAGGACTGTTGGATGGAATACAAGTACCAGTACTCGCGGGGCCTTGATATTTCCAAGGACGAGGTCAAGAAGCTGTTGTTCGAACGGATATGGGAAGAACTGAAGCAAGCGTACCCTGTGGAGGCAAAGCCTCCGCCACCCGCACCTGCTACCGCGGATGCAAACCTGTGGAGGCGTAGGAAGTTAGACGAGGCTCTGGGCTGCAAACCTGAAGTCGGAGAGGACATCCTTGCCTTGCACATCGCCACGGACGTTTTCCTCATGTGTGAAATCCGGTGCAGCGACGAAGGTGATCAAAAGACGTGTGAAGGCGATCAATGTGCTGTCGAATTACATGGTGTTCCTTGTCGCTATACGCCCCAATATGGTACCAGGCCTAAAGCTCCGCAGCACGTACGTACGAAGCAACCCGCGATGCCTTGGAGGCCGCATGGAGAACAAGTCCCAGCTCTACAGCAAGAGAGGAGAAGCTTGCCAGCATCCTAAGAAAGATGGAGAGGAAGACCAGCAACCTGGATGAACGAAGTCTTCTCTACGACTCGAGTATTATTCTCTCGGATGGAACCCAATATGCCGAGGTGCTCCTAGGACTGCCGAGAAATGAGCATCTGAACAGGATGGGGCAAAAATCCCAGGAAAGACTTGAGAGTTTGATTCCGGAATTGTGCGAATACGGATGCGCCGAAACTGCTGGAGATCATCTTCCATGCGTGGGTGCGTTTGCTGATCTATGTGTCCGTCCGATGCAGCAGGGATTCCCACGCCAAGCAGCTCAGCCGCGGCGGTGAGCTCACAACCATCGTGTGGATCTTAGCAGAACACGCTTGCATATTTGGCATCGACGAGTGACGATACCAGCGCGACGAAACTGACAAGAATGCCTCTCATCTCTTCCGCCTGTACTCGCGTAACTCGTGTTCGCTCTCTAGTTTGGGATTAGCTGTCCTGCTAGGATTAGGAGTCCTCGTGTCAGGACAAGTCCTCTATATGAGGAGGCTATGTTTTGTTCAAGCATTTATACCAAAAAAAAAAACAAGTGGAAACTTGGGATGAAAACTATGAATCAAAGGCAGTTACGGCACTGTTTCGCATCGTATTTACAAAAATAGAGACGTATTGACAGAAATGTCATTTTTGCTGTAGATGGGCCCAGCGGCAGCGCCCGCGAGAAGACGCGTGGCGTTGCCGTCGGCAGCAGGCGCCTGCCACCCCTCATCGACAATGAGGCGGCCTGCCGCCTAGGGGCGGGCAGCCTGCCTGCCACCCAGGGAGGAGGCGGCAGGTAATTAGCCAGTTAGTCGGCCTAATTACGTGTCCTAATTTTTTTATTTAGTGTTTGTTTGAATTTTTAAATATACCAAATGAGCTCCAAAAATTACAAAAATTTATGTACAACCTCCCGACATAACATATCTCGTAGTAACTGGTGTTAATCTCCTCTTGCACATACTGGGATAACTGGTGAAACTGTTGTAGATATTCTGCGATGGAGTTCTCTTCTTGTTGAAGATCAAGAAAGTCCTGGTATTTTTTTAGTGATAACTATAGGAGAAATGTAAGCTTTACGGAATCTCTTCACAAAGTTCTCCCATGTAATATCTTCCAAAATCTAATTTGTTCTTTCCGTTTGACCATCTGTTTGTGGGTGGTATGATGAGCTGAAATTCAGATCAGTGCCCATAGCTTCATGCAACTTCTCTCAAAATTTGGATGTGAACTGCGCTCCTCTATTTGAAACAATTCTTTTAGGGACTCCGTGGAGTGTCACGATTCTTGTTAGGTACAACTCGGCAAGTTTGTCCTTCCCCTAAGTTTGCTTCATCGGAAGAAACTGAGTCACCTTGGTCAATCTATCAACAATGACCCAGATAGCGTCACAGCCTTCATGAGTCCTGGGAAGTCCGGTGATAAAGTCCATACCGATGTTGTCCCATTTCCAATCGGGAATTGGCAAAGGCTGCAATAATCCTGATGGCTTCTGATGATCTATTTTGATCTGTTGGTAGACATCACATTTTGCCACATACTCTGCTACTTCCTTCTTCATTGCGTTCCACTAATATTTCTTTTTCAAGTCTTGGTACATCTTGATACCTCCTGGATGGATTGAGAATTGAGAGGAGTGAGCCTCAGCTAGGATCAAATCTATCAACTCTTTCTTGTTGGGTATGCAATAGCGATCACGGAAAACGAGAATCCCATTTTTGTCATAGTCTGTCGAACCTTCTTCTTGAATCTTCTTCCTGGGTTTCTGAATTTCTTCGTCTTCACTTTGTGTTGCCTTGATTTGGTCTATCAGCAGAGGCTAAATTTCCAGTCCTACTATACAACCTTGTTTTGCAATTATCAGGTTCAGTTGTTGTATATCCCTCTACAACTCTGGAGGATGTTCGGTTGCATTGGCTTTGCTTTGATGAGTCTTCCAGCTAAGGGCATCGGCAACCACATTTGCCTTGCCTAGGTGGTACTGGAGTTCCACATCACAGCCCTTGATTAGTTCTAACCACCTTCGCTGTCTCATGTTTAACTCTAGCTGAGTGAAAATGTACTTCAAGCTCTTGTGGTCAGAGAATATCTCGCAATGATTCCCTACTAGGTAATGTCTCCAAATTTTGAGTGAATGCACTACGACTGCTAGCTCCAAATCATGCGTTGGATAGTTCTCCTCATGTGGCTGCAATTGTCTTGATGCATAGGCAACAACTTTTCTATCTTGCATTAACACACATCCTAAACTCTATTTTGAGGCATCACAATAAATTTAGGACTCTTTTTCTAGGTTTGGTGGAATCAAGACTGGTGTTGTCATTAGCTTGATCTTCAATAGCTGAAAGCTCTCTTGACAGGCATTTCTCCAAGTGAAGGGCTTGTCTTTCTTCAATAGCTGAGTGAGCGGACGAGATATTTTTGAGAACCCTTCTATGAATCGACGATAATAACCAACCAATCCGAGAAAGCTTCTCACTTCAATCACTATCTTGGGCTGCTTCCATTCCATAACCGCTGTGATCTTCTCGGGATCGACCTTGACTCCTTCTTCTGACATGATGTGACCCAAGAAAGCAACCTCTTTCAACCAGAAACTACATTTGTCGAACTTGGCATACAACTAATGCTCTCTTAGTCTTGACAATGCCATATGCAAATGTTGATTGTGTTCTTCTTCACTCTTGGAGTAAATTAGAATATCATCCACAAAGACTATCACGAATCGGTCCAATTGGTCCATATGCACCAGGTTCATAAGATTCATGAAATATGCTGGCGCATTGATCAGACCAAAGGGCACGACTGTGAACTCATACAATCCATATCTTGTGGTGAAGGCTGTCATCTCTTGATCTTTTGTAGCCAGTCGTTTGCATTTAGTGGTTCTGTTGTCGAAGGGAATTTAGGTGGCTGAGTTTTTAGAAAGGCTGTGAACTTCAACGTGGATGCACTTGATGCTGACACTGATTCTTCGGGTGACACCTTGTCAATGAACAGTTGAGGTAGCTCTCCCTGTTGCTCTAACATCTGGACTTGTCCTTGTCTATCTTCAATCTGATGTATCTTCATGGTGACTTGGACTCCTTTCATACTGAATTGTTCTCTTTTTTTTTGTACTGCCCAATCTTCTATCTGTCCCGTCCCGTGACATTTTGTCATCCAGACTTAGGAGTCAATTCCGTAACATTTTTGGGCTAGCAAGGGAAAGTAAGACTGAAACAAGAACGAGAGCAGGGAGGAGCAGAAAAGAAATAGGCTGAGACGAAATTAAATGATCCTCTTGATTGCACTCCCTCACTTACAGCATTCAGGGACGTAATCCAACTTACTAGTAGCAATCAGAGATTCACATTCAATTTCTTTGAAGAAATAGAGAGAACATAGGAAAGAATTCAGACGAAACGGGGTAGAAGCAGAAGCTTTTAACATATTCTTTATTTAAAACCAGAAATTTGTTTTGCGCAAATTGCTCATATAGCAGCCTAACGGCTAATAATGCAATTTGGCTATTAGTACAATCAAAAACTTCATCTACTCAAATGGCTTTAGCCGCAGCATCAGGAAAATCATGCGGGTATTGCTAACTACTCGAGCGATGACCTTACAACTTTTCAAAAGAAAAATCTTGGGTCGGGGCATTCGCACTATTCTTCCTGAAACCATCCTTACAACTATTTCTTCAAAGGTTAGACCCTGTTCCAGGTGGCCAAAGCTAACATTCATAAGTTAGTCTAAACGGCTACACGTATTTTTAGAATTTTCTCGAAACCAAAAGAAAAACTTTTAATGCATGTATAAAGAGAGATGAGATATCCATACAAGACCGGTATGATGACTATACTAGGTCTAAAATTATCATAGTTCTATCCAATACTCTTCATTTTTCAGTGGTTAGTATATTGACCTATACTTATCTAATCTTGTCCTTCATGAAAAAACAATGCTCTCTCTGTCCCCAGCAAGTCATCCATTAAATGCTAATGAAATAAGCACTTGTGTACCAACCACGTGCAGAAAAAGCTATAGGAAATTTCGGTGCAAGAACAGTGGCCTTTTCTTCCAAAATTGGTTTGATGCCTCGCGCACGCCAGCCTCGTCTTCACCACCGCATTCGTCGATCGCCAGTCCGAAGGTAAGAAAACGGGCCACGCGCGTCAGATTCATCCCATCGCCGACTTCATCGACCTCGAGTCTGAACGGCTGAGGATGGACCGCACGTGTCAGATTCATCTCGCCGTTGACTTTGTCAACCCTGAGTCCGAACGGCGGGGGATGGACTGCGCGCATCAAAGACTTTGTCCCACCATCGGCTTCATCGATGTCAAGTTCGAAGAGTAGGGGATCTTCGTCTGACCACATGGTGGTCGTAGATTTCATCCGACCATACTGTGGTCGTGGACTCTATCCGACTACCTCACGGTCGTAGACTTCATCCAACCACGTTGTGGTCGTAAACTTTGTACAACCACCTCGTGGTCATAGATTTCGTCTGACCACGCCATGGTCGTGGACTCTATCCAACTGTCTCGCAGTCATAGACTTCGTCCGACCACGCCGTGATCATAGACTTTGTCCGACCGCCTCGCGGTCGTAGATTTTGTCTGACCATCTTGGTCCAGACTTCATCTCCTGGCTTGGAGGTATTACCTCGATGGGGCGTTATGACTTTGCTGCCCGCCTTGTAGACAACCACCCACCATCGATTGCGTCCACATATGACTTCGTCGCCTGCTTGGGAGGCATCGCCTCCCAGAGGTGGCATGACTTCGCCGACCGTCTCGTACACATCGCCTCGGCGGGACGGACTTGGTTTGGCATACGAATTTGTCGGCCTCCTCATAGGCGTCGCCTGGGAGGGATGTCAGTGCTCCTACTCCGCTTCCATGATTTGTCGGTGGACTGCACTTGCATTACGACCAATAAAAGAAGAACCGTCTTCCAGGAGCTGCAAGCTACCAGTTGCATTGGCTCACCAGTCAGCACCCTCATGCTTGTTGTCGGGGGACGGAGATCTGAGATAGTTTGTCATGTTAGCTCACCCATCGGGATCTCCGTGCTTGTTGTCGTGGGAGTCCTGTGGTTAGGGTGGCCCAATCCCAGGTGACTGGGCCTTGCAACTGCCCCAATGTATAATAGGACCAATAGTATAGAAAAATATACCAATATACCCTTATCTTGTGTAATTATTAAGGGGTAGGATGGGAATTTCTTATCCTACCCCACTCATGTATATAAACCCCAAGAGGGGCATGAGGGGATCAGCTAATGCTTACTCGGCTCCCTCTAGTTACTCCCTATTTTACTGTTTGATCTATAGCTACAACATATACTATTGTTGAAAAGCTAACGATGAGTTGATCTGCAACATGCATGGATGCATGTAGAGGTCGGGGCTCGCCGGAATTTCCCATGTATAGAGAAGTATACACACAAAAGACAGAAATTAACCAAACTAAAAGCTTGGATGAGTTATGGATTTGAATCCTTAGCATTTAGTTAAATTAAAACTAACTTTAAAGAATTTCTTAGAATCTCCGACACCTGTGTTTTAAGGTAAGATGGTCTCCTCTAAAGAGCTTAAGCTTATGGTTTTGATTGTTGGCTTTTGGCTGAATTGCACTGTGATAGTTGTTAGTTTTTTCTGAGCTATTCAATTAAAAAAAATAAAAAAATGAAAAAAAGAAAAACACTATTATATCATCATGAATAATGCAAATGAATAAGGAAAAAAAGAAAAGACAAAAGCTGATACGCTCTAAGTGGTTCTGGCTTAAATAATCCGTAAGCTAAAAAAACAGAAGCTAAAGCTATTTAGAGCCAGGCCTTAACTGTCCTTTATATCAGATAATTCAGATTACAATACATCTCCCACTACTACGTAAAAGGTCATTACACACGGTTCAAAACGTCATCACGCATTTGTTTTGTGAACCGTCTCAATTTATGGGTCGATAATAATACGAGATCATCACGACGCGTCTTTCGAACCGCTCGTGGTGCAAATATCACAGACAGTTCTTAACTAAAAACCGTCTGTGATAGTTATAATCACAGACGGTTTTTAATTAAGAACCGTCGTGATTTATAAATATCACGACGGTTTTAGTTAAGAACTATTCGTGATATAAATATCACGACGGTTCTTAACTAAAACCGTGCAGTGATATTTATAAATCATAGACGGTTCTTAATTAAAAACCGTCTGTGATTATAACTATCACAGACGGTTTTTAGTTAAGAACTGTCTATGAAATTCTCTTCTACTCCTAAACCTATTTCTGTTTATTGGCTAGCCTCAGGAAATGCTAGCCATGCCTTCAAAATAAGCAGATCAACATGTACATGTATACATCCAAGTCACATCTCAATTCATTTCACAAACATAAAACATCCATTTTATTAAGATTAGAGCCTACCATTACAATATCTCAAAACAACGAGCATGTTACACAACAAGAAAAGAAAAGCAAAGATCCTCTATGCCTTCTCGCCCCTGGTGCAACGCATGAACTGGATGTCTTTGACGCCCACCATCGTCGGCGTTGATTGAGTGTCTGCACGGTTGGCATGAGCTAGTTGCTTCCCGTAGACTTATGCGTCGTCTGCAAGGAGGAGGACAGCAAGGAGGAGGAGAATAGCAAGGAGGAAAAGAACAACAAGGAGGAGGACAGCAAGGAAGGGGAGACCAGCAAGGAGGGGGAGAACAGTAAGGAGGAGGAAATCAAGGAAGAGGAGACCAGCAAACAGGCTGGGTTCTGGTCTGATTTATAGGGGAGGGGGAGGGAGAGGCGGAGCTACGATCCGTGGGGTGAGGATTGGTCAATTTCTATTGGCTATGATTGGATCGAGTAGGATCGACGGGCCCATAGATTATCACAGACGGTTCTATATATAGAACCGCATGATGAATGAATATCACGCACGGTTCGATATATAGAACCGTCGTGAATTAGAGCACAAAATTTTATATACCGATGCAATATAAACAACTAGTCTGAAAAGATAAAATAGCAAAGTTTTATATGGCTTATATATACTCATTTGAAAGGTTTCGACGAGATCTACAACTTTTCAGTTGAAGCAAAATCCAAATTTCGAAAGGAAGACCAAGAAAAAGGGCAAAAATAGAAACTAAAAACTTACGACGCAGGTTTAGGTCCAAAGATGGCTGATTTTCAGGGTCTTAGAGGGCGACTGGCGCAAGCGGGTCGTTTTTTGGATCGGGCTCGTCGTTAGCTTTCGAACGAGTACAAGAACGTCAAACGGACACCGTATGCAAAAGTTATGCCCGTTTCTTCAAGGTGTCTCAAAACTGAATCATACTCGGACTTAAGCGGAAAATATGAAATTTTGAGGATTGCAAGGCGGAAGCGTATCACGACGGTTTTATTATAAAACCGTCGTGATATTCCAAATATCACGACGGTTTTATAATAAAACCGTCTATGATATTCTGTATCACGACGGTTTTATAATAAAAATCGTCTGTGATAATCTGAAATATCACAGACGGTTTATATTATAAAATCGTCTGTGATATTCCAGTATCACAGACCGTTCAGCGGTAAGAACCGTCTATGATACTCCTTTTTCCCGCCATAAATACCACAGACGGCCTCCAAATTAAAATCGTCTATAATTGTATACATCACAGACGGTTTCACAAAACCGTCTGTGATTTGGCGTCTAGTATTAGGCTTTCTGTAGTAGTGTCCAGAATTACATTTATGCCTTTTGTAATTGAAATGATCTACATCTATATATCTAGAAATAACGGTTGAGATTAAATGCACCTCCTTTGTCTGGAGGGCTACAAGTTCCTACATTAATCTTTAAATAACATGTCCGACCAGGATCATAGATCCATATCCTCTTATGTATATCCGCAGTAGTTGTGATTAGTAGCTAGTGCACACCATTAATCAAAGAGTAGCACCATTAACCATACTTGAATTAAATAAAGGAGTACTTACGTAGTATTAAGTGGTTGTAGACGGATCTTGTGGTCGAGGTTTACAATCCAGGCTATGTGGGCCGAACACCAACAAAGAGTCTTGCAGCGGAAGATCTATGAAAAACATAAGCCCGCACGGTTTACCTGTAGCGCACAGGCAACCGACCGAGGACCGCACCTAGCACGGAGAATCAATTGATCTGGGTCCAGCAATATGCAACCACTAGATTCAAAAAAGGAAAAATTTGATATATACCACCGCTTAGTGTCTATTTTAGAGATATGCCACCCCTTAGTTGATTCTTCAAAATATGCCACTACTAACTAAAGTTTTATGGCGACCCGTGTCATTAATTACCATGGAGCAATAATACTAATCAACGGATTATTATTCAATGAGATTGTAACATTCCAAAAATTTAAATTTAAAAATGTGAAGCTTTTGAATTATTTTTGCAATATATTTTATTTCAATTTGGATTTCTATGGTGTTTCTTAAAACTTTGGTTGAGGTTCCGATAATTGAAGAAATTCATGAAAAATAAAACAAACATTAGTAATACCATAATAGGAAATATGCAAATAACAGAAAACTAAAATTTTAAATACGAATCTGAAAAGATGATCCAGCATAAGGAGGGAGAAATTTAAATTAAAATATAAAATATCATCTTGGAAAGAATAATATAAATAGCAATAGGAGTAAATGAATAAAGTAGATACATATATAAGTTGTGTATTTGCAAGGAAGAGTTTAATAATGTAAGAAATAGAAATAAGAAAGTTTAGTGAGCCAGCAAAATGGACAAAATATAAAAATGTATGCACCCATATAAAAAAAGAAAGAAAGAAAAAGAAAAGAAAAAGGGAGATGAAGCTAGGCCGGCCGAAACGGCCCAACCCAGCTCCACCTCCCCTCTCGCTTTCTCTCTTTGGCCAGCGGGCCCCACCCCGTGCCAGCTCCTTCTCCTTCCTCTCGATTCCTCTCTGCTCTGCACCAGCTCTTCCTCCTCGTGGCTACTATGCCCTCGCCAACCACCGTCGCCCTGCCTGAGCCGTCCCGTCACCCGGTTGGAGTGCCTGCGAAACCACCACCGCCCATGGTTTCATCACCCCGCCCCTGGTACGGCGCCGCCGCCCACGGTTTCCCCTCCGCCCAGTCGCATTGCTCGGCCACGTGGCGCGAGCCTCCTGCCGTCCAGCATGCACGGCGCAAAGTTGCGTGAGCCATCACTGAGTAGTCACGCGCAAAAAGCTTCTGGAATCCTGCTGCAGCACCGCCGCCTGACGCCATCGCCTGCCCCCAATGCGACGACACGACCGCTCGCCCGTTGCCAGCCCATTCCCGCCGCCTATAAAGGCCGTACGGCCCTCCATTCTCATCTCCACACCCCTCTCCTTCTCCCACACTCCAGAATCGAGTTCTCACTCCTCGCAGCTCGCTGGCGAACTCAATCTTCCCCAACTCCGACCATCCGACAAACCACCGATTAAAGTTGTGCCAGGACGATTCCTCCGAGCCGGAGCTTCCTCGGAGCATCGCCAAGCTATTCCCGTCCTCGGCCGAGCTTCTCTCCAGCTCATCTTCACCGGCATCGTGCACTTCCTCCGTTCGTCGCCGTCGCACGCCGCCAGCCCACCACAGCGACCCCCGAGTCGAGCCGATCATCGAGGTAGCTTCCTGACCTCGCCAAGATGCTCCCCTGCAAATGAATCGGGTTCTTATGCCCTGTGTCACCGCGTCCCCTCCTCCCTGCTCCGCCACCTCGGGTCGTCGCTGCCATCCCCTACCAAATTGGCCGGCGAGACCTCGACCAGAGGAAGGTGCGGGCGCGAGCAACCCATTTTAGGGATGCCCACGCCCGGCCGCCGCTTCCTCTGCTGGCGGCGAGGTCGCCGTCCTTCGTCCGGAGGAAGAGCATGAACAGTGTGGCGGTTAAAACGGTTTAAATTATCGTTAAGACATCATTAATGCTAAACCGGTTAATTAATTTAAACCAGTCACTGACATGTGGGCCACACCACTGTAATAAGCACAATACCCGACCCCACCTGTCACTGACAGAGTAATGGGAATAAAAATAAAAGGAAAAACCGAAAAGTCTGTTGTGGGTCCCACCTGTCAGAATTTTGTTATTTTTCAGATTAATTTGAACTGAGAACTTTAAAATGGCATAACTTATTCATTTTAACTCCAAATTGGGTGAAACAAATTTCTAAATTCATCTAAATTCGAGATCTATCCAATAGAATCAAAACCATAATTTTTGAAGCTCATTTGAGTTTTTGGTGATATTTTGTTTGTTTTCCTAATTTTTATCCAAGTTTTCGTGCATCAGAAAAATAGCATATGAGACTCAAGAGGAGGTAGCCGAAGCCTAAGCAACCCTCAATGATCAGGACCAAGACCAACAAATGAGAAATCTTGAGTGAGCTCAAGACCGTGGTAAAATCGCGCAAGGCGAGTCAATACTTTGATCATATTGAACCTACATTTTCTGCAAATTACTTTTGTTTAAATTATCAAATTGCATGCTGTTATTTTATATGCCAATACATGTTTAATTCATGAATTTAGTTATATACCCATTGTTTACCTTGATTAATATTACACCTCCTTTGGAATAGTTGATTATGTGAACCTTGTCGCCCTAGTAAAATTATGGTAGTAACCTTTCGAAAATAACTCTGTAATTATATGCCATGCTTAGTTGTGCATAGATAATCAGGGGCACCAAAAATGCCCCAAAACATCATTTTCAACTATGAGAAAATAGTTTGGGAAGTCATGGTGGTGATGACTGGTATATGTTGATATGATTAATTTATGTTCCCAAAACCCTACTTGCTTAAATATCTGAGTGGATGGTTCGAGGGTGTGTGAGTGGTGCAGTGGAAGCACAAAGTGGTTAGTGGTAGAACCACCCAGATACCACTAAGGACTAAATCTTGTCATGGCCTCCTATGTAAAACAGTGCAACCACAAGTCTGTAAAGTACAACTTAGCTAAGTAAATTTATCGAAACTTCTGGACTCATCTTACTGGTAGTGGAGAGAAGTGGATACGCAAGGGCAAGGGGAGGCCTAAAGGGACACCAAGGGGAGGGTGAATATTTTTCAGCTGTTCTAAGCGTTGTGGGGAGTGAAGCCCGGCTGCGTTAGTAACTGTGGGGAACATCACGTGCATAGATGGGATCCACTGTTAGTGGGAGAAGCCCATAAGGTGAGATGACAAAAGGAACTAGATACTTTGAAAAGTCACTGTGATGGTCTGCTCAACCACATGACTAAGGAATCATGTGGGATAACGAGTTGATTGTCTCTTGTGGTGAAAGTGTACAAACTCTGCAGAGTCAAAACTATTTGAATAGCCGTGCCCATGGTCATGGGCGGACATGGAAACTTAACCAGATATAGTTCTATTTCAAAAACTTTGTGGGTGGAAATGGAAAGAGTGGAGGGCAGCGGAAGGCCCTGATTTGTGTTACCCTGGGTGTCGCCCCAGTGATAATGTAAGCGGCTATAATGCTGAAGGATTAGGCATATGGTGCACATGCTATGTAACGGTGGATGGAATCTGAATCGCTATTGTTTTTGCATTCTCTTACACATTATGTTTTTATTCAAACTGCTAGGTCTCAGAAAATTTCTATGTATTATATTTTTAAATAATGAGAATACTAAAATATCAGGAAGAATAACTAGAATTGTAAGAAAAGAAGATGGTGTTTATGGTATACACGTAAAAGATGATGGTGGATTCTTGTCGATCATAAAAAGAAAACGATGGTGTGGATTTTGGAAAAATAGATTGGTGGAATTTAAATGAATAGATAGGCTAGATAGATGATCTAAATGATTTTTGGAGAATTAAGGAGAGCAAAGGTAATTACGGGATTACGATACTAATAGTTAATACAAATTCTTGAGAGATGTTGGCAATGATGGGTTTAATAGGTTTGATCAAATACTAGAAGGACGAATTGAATTCTTGGAAATTTAGAGATATGATAATTAAAGTATAACCCTGATCAATGATATTCTTGGTGGATGTATACTAGTGAATTAGTTGGAGATAGTTAAAGGAAAATAAGGTGGATTATTGGAAGAGCGAATTATGGTTTGGGATCAATCACCGAAGGGATTGGATTGTTAGGAAGTCCTGATATGAATGATTTTGGTCGAATAAAAAGTAAATATGTTAGGGGATTATTAGAAATTATGAGGTGAAGAATTGATGAATAGCAAATACAAGAATGAATTATTAGGAATTTATGACACAACAGATATCGGTGGATACAAAATGAAGGACACAAAATTTTTATTAGAATGAGGAGCTAATTAAATTGTTGAATAATGAGCCTAAGATTGGATTTATGAATTGGTGGTGGATATTCAGACTCATGTACGGAATTGGTAACTTCGATTCGATTATTGAATATTTTGGAGGATGCATTGGAAATTATTTGATCGGAGGGTCACAAGTAAAGGTATTGGATTATAAATAGGTTGTGTAGTTAACACGTTAGCAATTGGTGGATCTGAGATGGGGTTATACAGTTATGGTAAAATTTGAGATTGGAGGAACAAATTTATGGGGAAGGCTAGGATTATATGAGAATCGGACACCCATGGCTGGATTAATGAAATGGCGGGTGACATAATAGAGAGGGTATAATCGGTGGGTTAAATAAATGATGACACTCGCTGTTCGGCGTTTTAGACATCAATAATAACACTATGATTAAATAATAAGAATAATGCGAAGAGCAATTTCTGGCAAATAAAATAACCCGAGCCTCTCTTTTGATTAGCCATGCATATTATTTATTTGCATTCTGTGTATTGGCTCGCGGAGCACGGTGGTTAGTGTGCTCACACTCGCTCTCATAACAAAATCCAGAATCAGGAATCGGATCACCACGCATTAGCAATACTTTGGTCTTGATGGCAAAGAAGATGAAGACGTCAAGGACTAGGTCGCGAACCTCCAGTTGGCTGTCTGTGGGCATGTCCTGAGGGTTCCATCGGTGTGCTTCGTTTTTTGCTGCTGCTATTTACTGATTTCAGTCTAATCGACCCATGTGTAAGTTTACTATTTATTTACGCTTCTGCATGGTATGTATTTGATATTCATTTTCAGATCGTGAGCACTATCTCGATTCGTGGAATAGTGCAATAAATTACAGAGGATTCTGGATAGTAAAATCTGGGGTCCCTACAGAGATGATGTTTCATCAAATAATAAGCCTATCAAAGTGTTACAACAGAACAATAATTAGAGACAATATAATAATATTACAACACCATTGCCACGCAGGGCTAAAGTCTTTAACAAAGCTAACAGAACATAAATATTACAACATTAATAAAAATAGTACTAGTCTAACTAATAATTATACAAATAATAGAAATACTAGATAAAGGCATGCTATTATACCGCGAGTTTCATGCTTGAGCTACTAGTAGCTCTCTATTTGTCCCATGTCTCATATATGGCGTCCACGTCATACGAGTCGTACTCAGGGTCAACTTCCTCCCACTCAGTATAAATGTCCTCTTGATAGGCATCATCCACACCAAGTGGATCCCTGGGTTGGCTAACCTCTAAACAAGAGCGAATAACAATGGTGAGTACAAAAATACTTAGCAAGCATTAATAGCAAAGATGCAATTTCATGATCATCAACCAATATCTCAATGAATCAAATCTCACCTCTTATCATCTTGAAAGTAAGTGCTTTTATATTGGTAAAGAATTTCAAGTTTTTTATTTAGAAATTTACTAATCGCTTGCTTAACAAGATAGAACCCCCCATTTAGTTCCTGTATTCTCCAATCTGCAGACAGGTGTGGATTCACGATTTATATAGCACTACACAGTTTTGCACCACTTTAATCATAGCTACTATGATTTTTATTGTAAGTGCAGTACAGAATGTTTTCTCTATTTCGGTACATACCTCCACCCAGCTAGTATATTTCCCTATCTATTGGTCGGACCGGACTCACCTTCCCTCAACACTCCACTGCATTAAATATATACATCGGGCTTATCCTTTATGGCCCTGAGTGCAATTAAAACCTCGCCTGTGATCATCCCTGGATATTCTACATACCCATTGTGGAGTGTGTAATATCTTTAATAGAGTTACTAGCGCTGCTCATCTTAGACGGATCAATGATCGATATGACTTATACGGTCCATTATACTAGTGAAAATTTGTAAATCCTTATATCTTATCTCTCTGTAGAAGGTCCCAACCTTTTTCTCATCACATTTCCAAAACATTCTCTGCCCACAGATTACTTATAGTATAGGAAGGTCTTTAGTGTGGTTTTTACCCCAAAAAAAAGGTTATTTAAAGATATTATAGGCCCCTAAGGGCCAAGCAAGCTTCCTATTGACCACCTAGCCAATTAATTGTACAATTTTTAATTGAAACATGTGCGGATCTTAATGGCTGTCATACTTTTTTTTGTTGAAGTAACGGTTGCAACATTTATATGCCTTAGGTCCTATAGTATACCGTGCTAAACAGCTAATAATAATAATTCTTTTAGTCTGGTTAAATTGATCATCTATTTCATTTACACATTTGCATTTTTCTTACATGCATCCCGCAGCAATGTATGGAGGTCTTAGCTAGTTAATGAATAATTAAGCCACCAATGATTTTGTCGACATATGCCATTGTTAGCTTAGCTCAACTATTTCAATCTCTATAATAGTTTTTTTTCCTCAGCCAGCCGCAAATTGTCAACTTTATTCTACACATAGTCTCGGCTCTAGAAGTTGAAATGTCTAATTTGCGGGCGCCCATACTTCCCTAGCAAGTCTACTGAGCCGAGTAGCAAGTACACACGCTAAACAGATGGCGATGCTGGCTCCATACAGGGCGGTAGGACGACTAAAATTTTTGTTTTTTAGCTTAAAATTTAAAAGTTTTTTATATATAGATCTCTAGAGAAAATATTTACAAAAATAGATCCTTCGCACGGCGCCAAAGAATATGGCGTCTATGGTATATAGCACGCCGTCATATGCTTTGGCGCCGTGCGTTGACACATAGGAGCCACGGTGGCATAGCACGGCGCCAAATCTCATGGCGCCGTGCTATGTAACAACGGCGCTAACGGCCGTGGCGCCAAGCTCTGGGACTTAAGCCCGAGCACGCCCCCTGGCCTCTACTCCTCACTCCTCTCTTCAGCCCGAGCGAACACAGATAGGCACGAATGCTATGTATGTATGTTTGTATTGGGTCGTAATGCTATGTGTCGTGCTTATTCATTTGGTGGAATGTCAATTAGTATTGTTTGCACGAATGGAATGAAAGAACTGGCCGAACTTGCAGTTTTAATGCAGGTTCAGCTATCACGGCGCCGAACACTCGGCCAGATAATATCACGACGCCAAAGAGCCTGGCGCCGAGGTGTTCAACTACGGTGCCGGTCCCTTTGGCGCCTCTAAGGCACCAAAGGGACTGCGCCAGTAGTTGAACACCTCGGCGCCAGTTCTTGGCGCCGTGCTACCTAAATCTGCAGAAAAAACAGCAAAGTTTAATGTTTTTCCTGCATATACAAAAGACATGCACATACACACATACACATACATTCACATATAAAACAGCTGAATACCTAAATAACAACATCACATAACTCTCAATAAGTCTAAAAACATTACATAGGTCTTAACGCACAAAATAGTCAGTCTCACTGCCTCTTGGCCCTTCCCTTGCCCTTGGCCAGAGCATCAGTCCCTGGAGTATACGTGCTCGGGAGATGGACCGAACGACGAGGCCGCTGTGAAGCCTGAATAGATGGTGCGTCGGGCATCTGTGATATCCCAATCTCGTCGTGGGTAGATGCCTCCTCGTCCTCGTGCTCCTCCTCAGCGTCATCCTGCTCCGCCTCGTCGTCGTCGTCGTTGTCATCGCCTTGACTGAAAGTCAGAGTGCGTGACGAGCTCCTCGTGGACTGGCACCTGCCGACATGTGATGACGAGATCAGAGCGCCGAGGCACCCGAAGGCCGAGGCCGCCGGTGTGATCACATCCGCCAATGAGCATGCGCGGCAACCACAACGATCTGCCGCCCGACTGATGCGACGTCTAAGTCTGTGCAAGTAATGATATGTCATAATAGTATCCATGCTGAATGGATCTAACTTAACGAATTATCTTCATACTTTCAAGAAGTCCCTCAGGCGGCTCTCACTGTCCAGGCTGCCAACTGGGTAGTTGAGAGCCTCATCGATCTCATGCACCGTGGTTCGGAGAGAAGTCCCCTAAAGAAATAAGAAAACATAAGTAAGTGCGAGATAAACGTATTGAACCAAAGTATTGCAAATATCATGCTTTCTGAACCACTCGATCGAGAATTAGAGTGACCTCGACCATTGTGCCCTCCCTCGCATGCCTGTCGTACGCAGTGTCCTCATCCTCGGACGAAGCAAGGCCCGCGTAGTCGACATCGGTCCACTGCTGCCTCAGCCTGTAGCGAGTGGCAGTGTGGTACCAGGACAAGTAATCCCGGAAGCTGGCATTGGTGTGGGGGTATTGTCCTGCTCGCAGTTGTCCTCCATCCTCCTCCACAACTGGACGTAGTGTCGGTGGTGATGAGCGAACTCTGTCACCTTTCGTTGGCGGACCCTATCGAACTTGTACATATAGCAGATGTTAACAATAGGTGTTAGAGTAAGAACCAATAGAATTCTAAATGAAACAAAAATTGTAACTTACTGGTGCAAATCAACAGAAGTCAACACCTCCTCAGGGGGGTACAACTGCATGAGGCCAAACTGGCACGCGATTCTATGGGGGAGGTGAATCTCCACGGCGTAGAAGCAAATCAACAGACACTTCATTCTCCAAATATGATAGTCCCTGTGGCACATGGTGCTTAGCGGTAGAGCTAGAACCTATGCCTCGGAGTAAGACTACCACGAGACGTAGTAAGCAAACACACGGGCAAACACATGATTAGCCATGTACAAAAACCAAGAACTGTAGGAAAAATAAATGCATTACCAATTTCTTACCATCGTGGGAGACAAGGTGTCTAACTTGTTGCTGTAATCCACGTACACCTGCCGAGTGGACACGAACGAGACTAAGACGTTATCCCTCAGGTACGCCATAGTAGGGCCGAGGTCATCCACACCCTGTGGATGCCAAGTCTACACCTGGAACACTCAAGGGCGCCCTATAGGAATGCGTGACCACATCCACACCTGCAGGAGGAAGACGCAGCCACCGAGCATCGACGTAGCCACCTTGTGTCTACAGGCCTTGCAAAGCTGCCGGTAGAGGAACGAGAGGACCGCTGAGCCCTAACTAAACTGTCCAGTGTCGACCCGGTCCTGGAGGCAGTGGATGTACATCCACGAAGCAGCGTCCCCGTGGCATCCAGGAAAAGCACGACCCCGAACATGTGGAGGACCCAAGCTCGGCAGTGGTAGTTCACCGTGGCGTCATCCGCGTCCTCAGGGCATGTACCAAAGGTAGCCCGTAACCAGCTAATATGGACCCCGAGACACGACCTCGCCTGACATTCTTTGGGACAGGAGGCAATGGCGTGCCCAGGAAGGCCTCCACATGTGCCCTCCAACCCTCAGACACCACCGGCCCGAGCACCGGCTGTCCCCTTATGGGAAGTCCAAGTATCATCGCCACGTCCTGCAACGTGACGGTCATCTCCCCACAGGGAAGGTGGAACGTGTGTGCCTCTGGCCTCCACCTGTTAATAGTACACGGAGAAAAGAATTAGTTACATACGTAAGAATATAGAAACGAAAACAAACGGACCCGATAGAGAAAATACACCTGTCGACAAGTGTGGTCAAAGCTGCGAGGTTGAAGACCGGCATGCCCCGGTGCAGTAGGTTAGCGACCGTGTGAAGGCCAGCACGGCGAAGAAGTGGGGTGTAGCGGTTGTCGTAAACCATCAAGTGGAACCCATCATGGGTTCGAGGACGAAGTATGGGAATATCCTGAAAAATGCTTTAAAAGTTAGCTGCATGATGAAAACACATGTAACACGAGAAAAATATATTTCGATAACACACGTACCTGGCCGTCCTCCGTGAGCCCGCCACGGTGCTTCCTATCGTAGAACTCGTCCAACAGTCGGTACCTCACCATCATGTGCATTCAAAAATACGTTAATGATAAGAATAACAAAATACGTTAATGATAAGAATAACAAAATATCTAAAAATTATGCTCTCTAGACCTAATGCCGCTATCTAAAAATAACCGATAATTTCTCTCCAACATTCATCACTTTTGCCAATATTCCCTATTTCTAAACCTAAAAACGAATCTACACCTATACCTATTTCTAAACAAGCAAACATACCTATTTCTAAACAAGCAAACAAACCCTAAAAACATACATATTTCTAAACATTCATCAATCTCACTCAAATTAAACCCTAAAAACGAATCTACACCCATGACTACTCTTACATTACGCATATCTATCGCAAATCCAACCTAAAACCGAGCCAAATCCAACTAATTTCACTAGGGTTTCAAATCTTGCCCCACAAAATGTACCACAAATAATCCATATCTATTGGAAAAAAATCAAGAGAGGGGAGGGAGTTCACCTTGCTTGCTCGGTTTGGAAGCAAAATCGCGAGAAAAAGCAACAGATTGGAGTGGATTTGGAGGGAAGAGAGGCGGTGGGCTTGTGTCTGTCACAGGATGAGTGAGGGTGGGGTCGGGGGTGCTGCGGGCTTAAGTCCCAGAGCACGGCACCACGGCCGGTAGCGCCATTGTTACATAGCACGGCGCCATAGGCTTTGGCGCCGTGCTATGCCACCGTGGCTCCTACGTGTCCACGCACGGCGCCAAAGCATATGATGCCGTGCTATGTACCCTGGGTGCCATATTCTTTGACGCCGTGCGAAGGGTCTATTTTTGCAAATCTTTTCTGTAGGGGTCCATATGTAAAAAACTTTCAAATTTTGGGCTAAAAAGCAAAAATTTTACGTAGGACGACTACATTAGGCCTGAAATTGAAGATTTTCGCATTTCTAGCCTCTGAGAAATGTTTTTTGCAGAACTAGCCCTACTTCGGTATAATTTACAAGTCTAGTCCCCTCCTAGGCACCTGCCCTCGCCACCGGGGGGCGGGGGCTAGGTCACCTATCCCCCTGTCCCCGATGTTGGGCGTGGCAGGTACTGACCCCCTATGCCAAGGGCCCCAAGTGACCTGCCCCTTAGGGCCGGGGGGAGGCAGGTGACCTCCCCTATGGGGGGGGTGCAGCAGGAGGTTGGGCTATGGCCTCGCACGTATTTGTCGTTTCCGTGCGGTGCGTCATTTCTTCCCGTGCTCGGCTATTTAAACGTGCGGCTACACAATCATTCATCATAAGCCTCAGCTCTCATTCACGAAATTTCCCCACTCGCTAGATCGTTCCTCTCAGGCATTTCTCCCTCTTTACGAGCTACCTCCCTCTGTCCGAGCAACAGCATCCTCCTAATCTATAGAATCAGTACTTAATCATTTTGTTAGTCTTTTGCTGGCACCATTTGACGAAGTCGTTACTAATGTGATGTATATTTGAATTTGCAGTCTTCTATGTCTGAGGTTTAGAGATAGTAACACCGTAATAGTAAGTTCATTTTAGCAACGTATGTACAGTTTTTGTGCTATATTTTGTTGAAGTATTGTGTTATTTTCGTTAGAAATGGACACACTACACGTGTTCCACGGTGGGGAGGTCGTGCGTGGTGATCCAGACAGACTTGATATGTCGAGCTACCAGCGCACCGTACTAAACATTCCCAACCGAACTGTAACAGCCCAGCTGTTTATTTCAAAATTTTCGATAAAAAATTTAAAATATTAAAATTAAATTAATTTGGTTTAAAATAAAAATAAGAGTTTTGTTTGTGTAAAATTTGAATTTTGTTTTGCCCTCGATTTTACTTTCTAAGAAAGCTAGATTTGAAAAGTAGGTAAAAAAACTTAAAATATTATTAAATAAAATGATATTTTGATTTTCTATAAAAATCCTAATTCAAATTAATTATTTGGATTTAGTTGTCCTTTATTTGGTGCTCTGAGTTTTTCTAGAGTTTTAAAATCTATTTTTTTAAAGTAAAAAGTATTTTAAGTATGAAAATTAAAATACCAACAGTAGTTGGAAATATTTTTATTATGTCCAAAATGTCTCCAGGAAGTTCTTTGAATTTTTCTGGAACTTTTGGAATTAATTTTATATTATTCTGAGCTTTATTGAATTTTCTAGTGTTTTCTGAAAATCTAAATCAAATTTAATTCTCTGCCGCCCGATCTAATCTCGTGCACCCATCTTCACCTATACCTCCTCGCTCTCCATCCGACGGTCCCGATTTCTTCCTTGCGTCGCATCGCTCACCCGACCGTCCGCTCTTTCCTCTCTCTCTCTTTTCTCTCTCACGATAAAACCTATCGATGAATAAAATTATTTTTCTTTACAAAATAATTTGGTCAGAAAATTAAAATCCTTGCTGGCGTCATAAATTCCTTTTCCATAGAAAAATAATTCATTTCAAAATCATTTCCCTTGGTGACGTCATAATTTGATTTTTCAGTTCAAAAATAATTCCAGAAAATCGGTTTATTCTTTTCTCTCTTTTCAAATTTCCGAGAGCCTGTTCTTTTTCGTTTTGACTCCGATTGGGCCCATTAAAATTTCTAAATTCATCTAAAATTATAATCTATCCATTTATACCCTATTTTCAAATTTTTGAAATTTTTGAATTTATTTGGTTAAAACTAAATCTTAATTAGAATTTTATTTAATAAAATAAAATTAGATATTAATATTTGCTAAAAATATTTTATTTTAGTTCTTTGAGCCTCAATAAAGTTTCGAAATTTTTTAGAATTTTCGGAGTTTATTTGAGCTCAATTTCAAAATCTCAAACAAACATACAAAAAAAAGAAAGGGAGAGAGAGTGAATAAGTGCTCACGACCGTCGCAGCAGTTCGAAAGCGTCGCTCGCCATGGCTGAGGAATTTTCAAACTTCCATAACTTTTGATTTTCTCAACCGTTTTCGCGAAATCAAGTGTGTTAACTCCTCTCATCAAGAGCATTCCATTCCTAACCGCTTCCCCACTCCTTTATGCATTTTCACGAGAAAACGAACCGCCACCGAAAGACATTCGCTCGCTTGATCTCCTCTCCGGTCCACCTCCACCCCGTGAAAGAGAGCATCGGTGCCATTTCTCATCCTCATCCACCCCGAAAATCTCAAGTGCTCTCTCCTTTCTTCTCTCCACAATCATCATTTATCTTTTGTGAACCAACCGCGTTCTTCTACCGATTTACAAGATACTGATGGAGTCCGGTCACTTTGACCACACCATTGCC
Source organism: Bonia amplexicaulis (assembly GCA_036346245.1). Lineage (NCBI taxonomy): Eukaryota > Viridiplantae > Streptophyta > Magnoliopsida > Poales > Poaceae > Bonia > Bonia amplexicaulis. Next base: position 1,143,708 of record CM070744.1, read on the forward strand.
TTTGCCTTCTCGCGTTTCACGTGGTGCTCACCTCTCCTTCACCGAGCATCACCGAGCATCGCCGACCACCGTGGCCAAACCGCTACCGTCGCTTTCTCCCTCCGCGCTACCGACCGTGGGTGTTCTGTCAAAACCGAGGTGAGCATTGTGTTCCTAACGTTCTCCTCTTCGTTTCGCGCAAACCTCACCCTCTAACTCCTCTCCGCTTGCCCTAATGCCGATGCCAACCCGCCGATCGCCGAATGTCTTCTCCGTCATGTTTCGTCACCATCCGATGCCCGCTGGCCGAGCCGTCTGCATCGCTGAGTTCACCTCGACGCGTTCACGCCATGCTATCATCGCCTTCACTCAAGATTCCCGAGTCTCTGCCGACTGGTCGAGCCGACGCCGAATCCGCACCTTCGCGTACACCACTTTTTGGTAAGCGCTTTGATTTTTGTTCACGCCATATCGTGTCCTAGCCTCCAAGTAATTCACCTATCATTTTTATTTAATTTTCGTGGAGCCAATTGTTCAAATTGAACCGTCATGCGAAAATGACCGCTTTTGACTCCCGAGGTCGATTCGTCGTCTCTGCTGAGTTCTAGCATGTGCCGTAATTTTTTTTAGACTTGCCTCATCGCGTTCTACGCCGTGCTTCCTTTCGTTTCCCCAAAACGCCTCCACAAATTTTTGCCTCCGACATCTCGCCATGGCCGCCAATGGCATCTCGTGTCCCCAACTATCCGGTGGTATTTTCTGCAATCCGTTCGCGTCATATCGTGCCAAACCATCCTGGTAGCTACCTTTCAAATGGTTTTGGATTCGCTTCACCGAAACACGAAGATATCAAGTTTTTCCTTTTTCTCACCGTCGTCGCTCAAACGTCGATTGTATCGCTCTCCGATGAAGTTTCACCAGCCAATAACTTTTCTAGCTTCATCATACCATGTTCTACCCCATGCTCACTTTACATATGCACATTCCATACCCGGTACTATCTCTCCATCCCGCTTGTCATAACTTCGTCGTCATCGCCGTTTTTCCTCACCGCCGATGATTGCCGCCGCCTCGATACCGTACCCACGTCACCACCTTCGCCTCGTCGCTGGGGTTCCATATTGTCCATTCGCCACCACCTCGCAACCAATCGACACCGCCTGTTCAAAAGGAATTCTCGATTGGTTATCATTTCATGTGATATCTAAAACTTCCAATTACTCGTTCTCCCTCATTCGAACTCCGAATCCGTTGATTCTTTCTCCTAAATTCATCTAAAATCTTAACCTTTCCTCCAGTATATATTTTATATTTTGTGATTTTATTTGTATTTATTTATTCTTTTGTATTCGTCGTTTCGCGCGTAGAATCCGACATCACCGAAGAATTTGTCAACCCGCAGCAAGAAAGTCAAGACACCGCACACAAAGGCAAGTCTCCTTTGATCATCTTGAACCTATGTTTGAGAAATATTTTTAAATTATTTTAAAAGTTAATGCATTGCTATGTTACATAAAATGATAATTTCTGTTGTAGAAGTAATAGTTAAACCGATGATTGTTATGCCCTCATTTGACATTGACAACCATGTACCTTTGACACCCTAGGATTTCCTTTGTCTCATTATTGAGATTATTACAAATTCTTTGATAATTGTTGTATCGGTAGTAAGATGCTTAGACATGCTTTATAACTTTAGTAACCTTGGAATGGTAATTACATTTCAAAGATCTATTCTTTTGTTCGATGTGAGTGGCAATTGGTGTTGCCACGGTTCTTGTGAAATAAAACAGAATTGTGAAAATTGTTTAGACTGGGGCGGATGGTTGGTTTGGATTGGTGCGGTTAGCACGAGATCTTGAAAAGTGTATGTTCCGCCCTAGTCAATTAAGGACCGACGCTTGTGTTTGTCCAGTCTGAGCACTACCGTACAACCACATGTCTATATGGGTACGACCTAGCTGATTAACTTATAATAGACTAGTTTAGGTACCACTAGTGGAAAGTGGATACCAGGGTTACTGGTTATTCACAGTGAGGGACGAGGTTACTTGTACTCATACGCGCAAGAGGGGCTTCGTCGGGTGGTTAACCCTTCACGGTGAAACCTCGGTGGTGGTGTCTAGCTAGACTAGAGTAAGGTAAAGGCTTTGTGATGAATTATCCGGGTCTCATGCCTAAGGAAGCATGTCGACTATTAAGATGACTTGTCTCTTGTGGGTAAAGTGTACAACCTCTGCAGAGTGTAAAACTATTCGAATAGCCGTGCCCACGGTCAAGGGCGGGCAAGGAATGCTTTCACATGGTAGATCTTTATTTTTGGTTTTAAAATAAAAGTTTTGGGAAGCCGGAAGTGGTTGGAACTCCGGAGTTGTCCCGGCGAATGTAGCCGCAGGGTGGTGTAACCCGCTTTTCTTGAACTTTGGCGGTTAGCCGCTTGTTTAGTGTGGGTGGTTTAACCCGTGGTTTTAAACTTTGGCGGTTAGCCGATTGTTTAGTGTGGGTGGTTTAACCCGTGGTTTTGAACTTTGGCGGTTAGCCAGTTGTTTAGTGTTGGTGGTTGAAACCTTCACTATAAAGTTGTCAATAGTTTCTGTTAAAACAATTACTTTATTAAACTGATGCCTTCGAAAATATTTAATGGTATTTGAAATAAAATATTGCTTTGTGCAAAAGAACCATAACACCTTCCTTTGTTAAGCCTTTTATCTATTGCATTTTCCCAAGACTTGCGGAGTACTTTATGTACTCACATACTACACTTAAAATAATACCCAGAAGAGTATGAAGCTCAAGATGGAACTTTCGACTACGGAGCATATGGATTCGACGAAGGCTTTCAAGAGTTCTAGGTTGCGCTCCCGACAATTACTGTGGCGTATTGATGGGTCTTCATCCGTCAGATTTATTTTGCTTCCACTGCCTTTGTTTTTGTTTTGTGTGTGTGAGGTCTTGAAACCTCGCCTGTAATAAAAAGGCCTTTGGTATGTACTCTATTATTGTAATAAAGCGTTGTTGGTTATGTAATCATCATCGCTTGACCGTGTGCACTAGCTTTGATCCGGGACTAGTGCTGTAATACACAGAGGGTCCGGATTCGGAAATATTACAATATTAAAGAGAGTACTGACCAAAAGGTCTTTTCATTACAACCGAGGTTTCAAGACCTCGCAATAAACACAACACGTAAAGCAAATAAACTTGATAAAGACCCATCAATACGCCACGTGTATTGATCGGGAAGCGCAACCTAGTACTCCGAAACCCTTCGTCAATCCACATGCAAAGTAGTCGTAATCTCCTTCTTGAGCTTCATAACCTCTCGAGATTTTATTTTAAGTGTAGCATGTGAGTACATAAAGTACTCGCAAGTCTTGGGAAAATGCAATAGATGCAAGGCTTAACAAAGGAAGGTTTTATGGTTCTTTTGCACAAAGCAATATTTTATTTCAAATACCATTAAATATTTTCAAGGCATCGCTTAATAAAGTAATTGCTTAATGTAAACTATTGACAACTTTATAGTGAAGGTTTCAACCACCAACACTAAACAACTGGCTAACCGCCAAAGTTCAAGAAAACAGGTTACACCACCCACACTGGCTACACTCGCCAGTACAACTCCGGGAGTTCCAACCACTTCCGGCTTCCCAAAACTTTTATTTTAAAACCAAAAATAAAGATCTACCATGTGAAAGCATTCCTTGCCCGCCCTTGACCGTGGGCACGGCTATTCGAATAGTTTTACACTCAGAGGTTGTACACTTTACCCACAAGAGACAAGTTATCTTAATAGTCAAGATGCTTCCTTAGGCATGAGACCCGATAATTCATCACAAAGCCTTTACCTTACTCTAGTCTAGCTAGACACCACCACCGAGGTTTCACCGTCAAGGGTTAACCACCCGCATGTAAGCCCCTCTGCGCCGTATGAGTACAAGAACCTCGTCCTCATCGTGAATAACCAAGAACCCCGGCATCCACTTTCCATCGGTGGTACCTAAACTAGTCTATCATAAGTTAATCGCCTAGGTCGCACCCATATAGACATGTGGTTGTACGGTAGTGCTCGGATCGACAAACACAAGAGTCGGTCCTTAATTGACTAGGGCGAACATACACTTTTCAAGATCTCGTACAACCGCACCAATCCAAACCAACCATCCGCCCCAGCCTAAACAATTTTCACAATTGCTTTATTTCACAAGAACCGTAGCAACACCAATTGCCACCACATCCGAATAAAAGAATAGATCATCGAAATGTAATTACCATTCCAAGGTTACTAAAGTTATAAAGCATGTCTAAGCATCTTACTACCGATACAACAATTATCAAAGAATTTATAATAATCTCAATAATGAGATAAAGGAAACCTAGGGTGTCAAAGGTACATGGTTGTCAAAGTCAAATGAGGGCATAACAATTCTTCTGCTTAGCTATTACCTCTACAATGAAACTATCATTTTATGTAACATAGCAATGCATTAAATTTAAAATAATTGAAAACATTTCACAAACATAGGTTCAAAGATGATCAAAGGAGACTTGCCTTCGTAAGCGATATCTTGACTTTCTTGTCAGCAGTCGGAAAATTCTTCTATGACGCCGGGTTCTGCGCGAACGATAAATACAAAAGAACAAATAAATACAAATAAAATCACAAAATACAAAATATATACTGGAAGAAAGGTTAAGATTTTAGATGAATTTAGAAGGAAGAATCAACGGATTCGGAGTTCGAATGAGGGAGAACGAATGTTTCGAAGTTTTAGATATCACATGAAATGATAACAAAACCGAGAATTACTTTTTGAGCAGTACGGTGTCGATTGGTTGCGAGGTGGCGGTGAATGGACAAAATGGAACTCCGGCGACGAGGCAAAGGTGGTGACGTGGGTACGGTATCGAGGAACGCCGCAATCATCGCGGTGAGGGAAAACGACAATGACGGCGGTTATGACAAGGTGATGGAGAGATAGTACCGGTATGGAATGTGCATATGTAAAGTGAGCATGGGTAGAACATGGTATGACGGTTAGAAAATTATTGGCTAGGCTGAAACTTCATCGGAGATTTACAATCGACGCTTGAACGATTTACGGTAGAGAAAAAGGAAAACTTGATATCTTCGTGTTCGGTGAAGAGAATCCAAAACAATTTGAAAGGTAGCTACCTGGGATGGTTTGGCACAATATGACGTGAACGGATTGGTGAAAACACCAACGGATAGACGGAGACACGAGATGCCATCGGCGGCCATGGTGAGGTGTCAGAGGCAAAAATTTGTGGAGGCTTTTTGGGGAAACGGAAGTGAGCACGGCGTGAGAACGTGGCGAGGCAAGTCTAAGAAAAATTACGACAAAGCTAAAACTCACAGAGACGATTTAATCGACGCCGAGTCAAAACGCCATTTTTATGAAAGTACAATTTCGGCAATTGGCTCCACGAAAAATTAAATAAAATGGTAGATAAATTGCTTGGAGGTTAGGACACAATATGACGCGAACAAAATCAAAGCGCTTACCAAAAGTGGTGTACGCTGGCAGGCACAGCCATTCTGCTCGACCAGTCGACAATGACTGGGAATCTTCGAGTGAAGGCGATGGTAGCATGGCGAGAACGCGCCGAGGCGAACTCAACTCGACAGACGGCTCGCCAACGGGCATCTGATGGTGGCGTAACACGGCGGAGAAGACATTCACGACCGGCGGGTTGGCATCGGCATTCCGGCAAACGGAGAGGAGTTAGAGGGTGAGGTTGGTGGCGAAACGAAGAGGAGAATGTCGGAACACAATGCTCACCTCGGTTTTGATGGAACACGCACGATCGGCGCCAGAAGCGAGGAGAGAAACGACGGCGGTTTGGCCACGGTGGTCCGGCGATGCTCGGTGATGCTCCGTGAAGGCGAGGGAAGCACCACGAGAACGCGAGAAAGCAAAGCCAACGGTGTGGTCAAAGTGACCGGCTCCACCGTAAGCGCCGCAAAGGCCGACGAACACCTTCGGTTCACAAAAGTAAAATGGAGATTGTGGAGAGAAGAAAGGAGAGAGCACTTGAGATTTTCGGGGTGGATGAGGATGAGAAATGGCACCCTGCTCTCTTTCACAGGGGTGGAGGTGGACCGAGAGGAGATCAAATGAACGAATGTCTTTCGGTGGTGGTTCGCTTTCGTGAAAATGCGCATAAAGGAGTGGGAAACAGTTAGGAATGGAATGCTCTTGATGAGAGGAAGTTAACGCACTTGATTTCACGAAAAACGGTTGAGAAAATCAAAAGATATGGAAGTTTGAAAACCGGTGTCCATGGTCGCAGCGTGCGTGCGCCGGAACGAACCGCCTGAAGATGAACGAAGTCCCGCCTGTAAGGAATAAGTACCGTGGAGGATGGAATAAAAAACCTATTACGCGGGGGGTTACGGCCCCCCGCCCACGCCCCCACACAAGGTAATGTTTCAAATTGCTTATTTCAAAATTTTCGATAATTTTTTAATATTAAAATTAAATTAATTTGGTTTAAAATAAAATTAGAGTTTTGTTTGTGTGAAATTTGAATTTTGTTTGCGTTGATTTTCTCGCTTTTAAAAAGTCGGAATTGAAAAGTAATTCATAGTAAAACTTAAAAATATTATTAAATAAAATGATATTTTGATTTTCTATAAAATCCTAATTCAAATTAATTATTTGGATTTAGTTGTCCTTTATTTGGTGTTCGAGTTTTCTAGAGTTTTAAAATATATTTTAAAGTAAAAGTATTTTAAGTATGAAAATTAAAATACCAATTGTAGTTGGAAATATTTTTATTAAGTCCAAAATGTCTCCAGGAAGTTCTATGAATGTTTCTGGAACTTTTGGAATTAATTTTATATTTTTCTGAGCTTTATTGATTTTTCTCGTGTTTTCTGAAAATCTAAATCAAATTTAATTCTCTGTGACCGATCTAATCTCGCATGCGTCCATATTCACCTAACTCTCTTCACTCTCCATCCGACGATCCCGATTTCCTCCTTGCACCACATCGCCATCCGATCGTCCGCTCTTTCTCTCTCTCTCTCGTTGATAAACCTGGTCCCAATTCGTCGGTGAATAAAATTATTTTTCTTTACAAAATAATTTGGTCGAAAATTAAAATCCTTGATGGCGCTATAAATTTATTTTCCTTAGAAAAATAATTCATTTCAAAATCATTTCCCTTGATGACGTCATAATTTGATTTTTCAGTTCAAAAATAATTCCAGAAAATCGGTTTATTCTTTTCTCTTTTCGCACTCCGAGAGCCCGCTCTTTTCGCTTTAACTCCGTTTGAGCCCATTAAAATTTCTAAATTCATCTAAAATTATAATCTATCCATTTATACCCTATTTTCAAATTTTTGAAATTTTTGAATTTATTTGGTTTAAACTAAATCTTAATTAGAATTTTTATTTAATAAAATAAAATTAAAAATTAATATTTGTTAAAAATATTTTATTCGAGTTCTTTGAGTCTCAAGGTATTTTCGAAATTATTTTTAGATTTTTCGGAAATTGTTTGAGCTCAATTCCAAAATCCCAAACAAAAAAAAAAAGAGAGAGGATGAACAGTACCGCGCGGTACTGTTCATCTTCCAGAGCAGTTTCTTCCCGTCGCGAGCGCGCAGAGGTGACTCCATTGCCGTGGATTTTCAAACTTTCCATATCTTTTGATTTTCTCAACCGTTTTTCGTGAAATCAAGTGCGTTAACTTCCTCTCATCAAGAGCATTCCATTCCTAACCGTTTCCCCACTCCTTTATGCGCATTTTCACGAGAAAACGAACCGCCACCGAAAGACATTCGTTCGTTTGATCTCCCTCTCCGGTCCACCTCCACCCCTGTGAAAGAGAGCACCGGGTGCCATTTCTCATCCTCATCCACCCCGAAAATCTCAAGTGCTCTCTCCTTTCTTCTCTCACAATCTCCATTTTACTTTTGTGAACCGAAAGGTGTTCGTCGGCCTTTGCGCCTCCAACAGTGGAGCCCGGTCACTTTGACCACACCGTTGGCTTTGCCTCCTCGCGTTCTACGCGGTGCTTCCTCGCCTTCACCGGAGCATCACCGAGCATCGCCGACCACCGTGGCCAAACCGCGCCGTCGTTTCTCTCCTCGCTGCGCGCCGACCGTGGGTGTTCCGTCAAAACCGAGGTGAGCATTGTGTTCCGATGTTCTCCTCTTCGCTTTCGCCACCAACCTCACCTCTAACTCCTCTCCGCTTGCCCGAATGCCGATGCCAACCCGCCGGTCGCCGAATGTCTTCTCCGTCGTGTTTTGCCACCATCCGATGTCCGCTGGCCGAGCCGTCTGTACCGTTAAGTTCGCCTCAACGCGTTCTACGCCATGCTTCCAGCGCCGTCACTCAAAGACTCCCCGAGTCCTCATCGACCTGGTCGAGCCAGACGCTGAAACCTTGCCTTCGCGCACACCACTTTTTCGGTAAGCGCTTTGATTTCTGTTCGCCATATCGTGTCCTAGCCTCCAAACAATTTATCTACCATTTTATTTAATTTTTCGTGGAGCCAATTGTCGAAATTGAACTTTCCGCAAAATGGTCGTTTTGACTCCCGACGCCGATTCGCCGTCCTCGTTGAGTTTTAGCCTGTCGTAATTTTTCTTAGACTTGCCTCGCCGCGTTCTCGCCGTGCTTACTTCCGCTTCCCAAAAGCCTCCACAAATTTTTGCCTCCGACACCGCCATGGCTACCGATGGCATCTCGTGTCCCCATCTATCCGGAGGTGTTTTCCCAATCCGTTCGCGTCACATCGTGCCAAACCACCCCAGATAGCTACCTTTCAAATGGTTTTGGATTCGCTTCACCGAGCACCAAGATATCAAGTTTTTCCTTTTTCTCACCGTCGTCGCTCAAACGCCGATTGCGCCTGCCTCCGATGGGTTTCCGGTGAGACGACAATTTTCCTAGCTTTGCCAAGCCGCTTTTAGCCCGTGCTCACCCTACATTTCCATGCCCATACCCAAGATTATCTCCTCCAATCGCCGTTGTCGCAACATCGCCATCACCGCTGCTTCCCTCACCGCCGTGATTGCCGCCATTCCTCGATGCCGTAACCATGTCACTACCTTTGCCTCGTCTCCATTATTCCATTTTGTCCGTTCGCCACCACTTCGCAACCATTCGATCCCGCTCGCTTAAAAAGGAATTCTCGGATTTTGTTATCATTTCATGTGATATCTAAAACTTCCGGATATCCGCTTCTCCTCATTCGAACTCCGAATCCATTGATTCTTTCTCCTAAATTCATCTAAAATCATAACCTTTCTTCCAGTATATATTATATATTTTTGTGATTTTATTTGTATTTATTTATTCTTTTGTATTTATCGTTCCGCGCGTAGAACCCGACGTCACCGGAGAATTTTCTCGACCCTGAAGAAGAAAGTCAAGATATCGCACACGAAGGCAAGTCTCCTTTGATCATCTTTGAACCTATGTTTGTGAAATGTTTTTCAATTATTTTAAATTTAATGCATTGCTATGTTACATAAAATGATAGTTTCTGTTGTAGAAGAAATAGTTAAACCGAAGAATTGTTATGCCCTCATTTGACTTTGACAACCATGTACCTTTGACACCCTAGGATTTCCTTTGTCTCATTATTGAGATTATTACAAATTCTTTGATAATTGTTGTATCGGTAGTAAGATGCTTAGACATGCTTTATAACTTTAGTAACCTTGGAATGATAATTACATCTCAGTGATCTATTCTTTTGTTCAGATGTGAGTGGCAATTGGTGTTGCCACGGTTCTTGTGAAATAAAACATAATTGTGAAAATTGTTTTAGACCGTATGGATGGTTGGTTTGGTTTGGTGCGGTTAGCACGAGATCTTGAAAAGTGTATGTTCCGCCTAGTCAATTAAGGACCGACTCTTGTGTTTGTCCGCCCGAGCACTACCGCACAACCACATGTCTATATGGGTACGACCTAGCCGATTAACTTATGATAGACTAGTTTAGGTACCACCGAGGAAAGTGGATACCGTGGTTACCGGTTATTCACGATGAGGGACGTGGTTACTGCACTCATACGGCGCAAGAGGGGGCTTCTGTCTGGGTGGTTAACCCTTCAGCGGTGAAACCTCAGCGGGTGGTGTCTAGCTAGACTAGAGTAAGGTAAAGGCTTTGTGATGAATTATCCGGGTCTCATGCCTAAGGAAGCATGTCGACTATTAGGATAACTTGTCTCTTGTGGGTAAAGTGTACAACCTCTCGCAGAGTGTAAACTATTCGAATAGCCGTGCCCACGGTCAAGGGCGGCAAGGAATGCTTTCACATGGTAGATCTTTATTTTTGGTTTTAAAATAAAAGTTTTGGGAAGCCGGAAGTGGTTGGAACTCCTGAGTTGTCCCGGCGAGTGAAGCCAGCAGTGGGTGGTGTAACTGCTTCCTTGAACTTTGGCGGTTAGCCAGTTGTTTAGTGTGGGTGGTTTAACCCGTGGTTTCGAACTTTGGCGGTTAGCCAGTTGTTTAGTGTTGGTGGTTGAAACCTTCACTATAAAGTTTTCAATAGTTTCATTAAAGCAATTACTTTATTAAACTAATGCCTTCAAAAATATTTAATGGTATTTGAAATAAAATGTTGCTTTGTGCAAAAGAACCATATAACCCTCCTTTGTTAAACCTTGCATCTATTGCATTTTCCCAAGACTTATGAGTACTTTATGTACTCACATACTACACTTAAAATAATACCCAGAAGAGTATGAAGCTCAAGATGGAACTTTCGACTACGGAGCGTATGGATTCGACGAAGGCTTCCAGGAGTTCTAGGTTGCATTTCCCCAGTCAATTGCCTGTGGCGTATTGATGGGTCTTCCATTGATTTATCTTTTGCTTCACTGTGCTTTATCTTTTGTGAGTTTGCGAGGTCTTGAAACCTCGCTTGTAATAAAGAGGCCTTTTGGTCCAGTACTCTATTATTGTAATAAAGCGTTGTTGGTTATGTATTCATCATCGTTTGACCGTGTGCACTAGCTTTGATCCGGGACTAGTGTCAGTATATACGTAGGGTCCTGATTCGTAAACCGGTCCCGACAGAGATGGTATCAGAGCCAATGTTGACTTTAGGACGTGACCTAGTTTAGAATGGTTGTTAGTAGAAGAGCTTCAAAAATTTATTTTATAAAATAAAAATTTAATAATGTGCTATCCTCATCTTTTCTCTTCTTTCTATCCTTACTTTCGTCATGGTATTCTTCCTTCTCTATCTGCTTATTCTCCTTTTGGAATGATAATTGTATCCCTTCCTCTATAATTTCTATAGATGGCTCAATAAGGTTGAACTTGGAGAAGCGCATCATCATGAAGAAGCGAGGAGTAGTTCTTTAGTTGTAGTACCCAAGTAAAGTCCTACGATTTTAGAATGCTTATATACTACTTGTTTGTGTGCTAGATGCACTGTACCAAGTCTTTGTATACTTGTAGTACAACCATCCTTAAAAACTATTTTGATTTCAAGCTAAGCTTTTCCTAGTGGTTGTTCGTTCCCATGATCTCTTATCTATGCTACTTCCCTCTTACCTTGTGATAACCCCAGTTACCGCAACAGTGCAAGCTGCAATTCTTTCACTGCAATCTAAGTTTGGAAAATAATTGAGGACTAAGAGTATATGGAAGACAACAAACTTATGGAAAGTACTCTTGTCGGGAAAGCTACCTTAATCAGTAGATGTCAAGTTAGGTAATTTGGGAATTATTGATAGCGTGATATATTTGGATGTAGAATTAGCAAGATTGGATAATATTCGAGAGGATTGAGATAAAAAGGTATATTTGTGGATACCAATTGATCATAGAGTGTCATCTTTGTGGATTGATTAGAGAATAAGTACAAAGTTGAACTTGGAGGAGCTAATTAGATCTTGGGAATTAAACTTTCCTTTGGATTTATTATCTAGGATTGAAAGGAGCAATTGGATGTAAAAGAAGATTTTGTTGAAGGGATTATTTGTGATCGTTGGAGAATTAGTATTAAGAGATTGATCCAGTAAAGGAAGAGATTAAAAGATTAAGAAGTTGATTTATCATAAACAATTCATGATATCAATTTTGGGTGATTTGGTTGAATCATGAAAAGTGGATGAATTTTGTGGAGTTAATTGATTATCAGAGTTTGGTGAACCTATTGATGATGAATGGATACTAGTGGAATTCTAGAAGATAATACCTTTAGATATCTTGGTGGATTAATTTTATCGTTGCAAAGTGGACTGTGAAATGTCAATTTGAATTTGGTGGATTTAATAGATCATTGCTAGATAGTTGGATTTGAGCGAATGGGATTAACTATATCATTTAAAGATGTTCAAATGGATAATCTGGAGGATTTAAATTAATTATGGGAGATAGATTGTCCGTAAGAATTAATTGAGGTATTTGATTCATTCAAATTTGGTGGAACCAAAATGAGGATTTTCAAGAGATCGATGTTGGTGGATTATTGAGTATTAAATTGATTAGATGATCTTGAAATTTATTGATGATTACTAGAAGGTTGGATTATTTGATCGGAGTTGTGGATCTATTAGATTGGATAATGATCATAAAGCAATTGGTGGATATCACAAATTACAATGTTATTGGATTCTTGATAGAAAAATTCTATGATTTGTCGTCGATTCAAATTAGAGCAAAGAATAAAGGTTTGTGGGATTATTTGTGAAATCAATAAGGTGCATTTGTGGTATATGATATTGGAATCAAGCATCTTTGGAAAGTTGAGATAATTATGTCTTTCTCGATGAGCATTTATGGAAGTTAAGCTCTTTTGGTGGAATTCAGATTAATCGATAGGATAAGGGCATTTGAAGTCAACTCAGAGCTTGTAGCCGACTAAAGATGTACCACTCCGATTTGTTGTTGTCTTCCGTATTTCTCAGTTAAAGGAATAATTCAGAGCATCGAAGAACAAGTTATAATTATGAAGGAAGCTGAACAAGACACAAGAAGCAAGACCATCAAATTCCAAAGTGCAGTGGAGTAATCATTCTGAATCAGAAGCAACTTGGGAGCGAGAAGAAGACCTAAGAGCCGAGCTTCTCTCTTCTTTCTTTTTCCTAGTCCGTCCGAATCTCTGGGACTAGATTCTTTCTAAGGGGTAGTTTGTAATGACCAAATTGCTTATTTCAAAATTTTCGATAATTTTTTTAATATTAAAATTAAATTAATTTGGTTTAAAATAAAATTAGAGTTTTGTTTGGTGAAATTTGAATTTTGTTTGCGTTGATTTTCTGCTTTTAAAAAGCTGGAATTGAAAAGTAATTCATAGTAAAAACTTAAAAATATTATTAAATAAAATGATATTTTGATTTTCTATAAAAATCCTAATTCAAATTAATTATTTGGATTTAGTTGTCCTTTATTTGGTGTTCTGAGTTTTTCTAGAGTTTTAAAATATATTTTTAAAGTAAAAAGTATTTTAAGTATGAAAATTAAAATACCAATAGTAGTTGAAAATATTTTATTAAGTCCAAAATGTCTCCGTGAAGTTCTATGAATGTTTCGAACTTTTGGAATTAATTTTATATTTTCTCGAGCTTTATTGATTTTTCTCGTGTTTTCTCAAAATCTAAATCAAATTTAATTCTCTCATGTCCGATCTAATCTCGCATGCGTCCATATTCACCTAACTCTCTTCACTCTCCATCCGACGATCCCGATTTCTCCTTGCACCACATCGCTCATCCGATCGTCCGCTCTTTTCTCTCTCTCTCTCTCGTTGATAAACCTGGTCCCCACTTGTCGGTGAATAAAATTATTTTTCTTTACAAAATAATTTGGTCGAAAATTAAAATCCTTGATGGCGCATAAATTTATTTTCCTTAGAAAATAATTCATTTCAAAATCATTTCCTTGATGACGTCATAATTTGATTTTTCAGTTCAAAAATAATTCCGAAAATCGGTTTATTCTTTTCTCTCTTTTCGCACTTCCGAGAGCCCGTTCTTTTCGTTTTAACTCCGTTTGAGCCCATTAAAATTTCTAAATTCATCTAAAATTATAATCTATCCATTTATACCCTATTTTCAAATTTTGAAATTTTGAATTTATTTGGTTTAAACTAAATCTTAATTAGAATTTTTATTTAATAAAATAAAATTAAAATTAATATTTGTTAAAAATATTTTATTCGAGTTCTTTGAGTCTCAAGGTATTTTCGAAATTATTTTTAGATTTTTCGGAAATTGTTTGAGCTCAATTCCAAAATCCCAAACAAAAATAAAAAAAAGAGGAGAGAGGATGAACAGTACCGCGCGGTACTGTTCATCTTCCAGAGCAGTTTCTTCCCGTCGCGAGCGCGCAGAGGTGACTCCATTGCCGTGGATTTTCAAACTTCCATATCTTTTGATTTTCTCAACCGTTTTTCGTGAAATCAAGTGCGTTAACTTCCTCTCATCAAGAGCATTCCATTCCTAACCGTTTCCCCACTCCTTTATGCGCATTTTCACGAGAAAACGAACCGCCACCGAAAGACATTCGTTCGTTTGATCTCCCTCTCCGGTCCACCTCCACCCCTGTGAAAGAGAGCACCGGGTGCCATTTCTCATCCTCATCCACCCCGAAAATCTCAAGTGCTCTCTCCTTTCTTCTCTCCACAATCTCCATTTTACTTTTGTGAACCGAAAGGTGTTCGTCGGCCTTTTGCGCCTCCAACAGTGGAGCCCGGTCACTTTGACCACACCGTTGGCTTTGCCTCCTCGCGTTCTACGCGGTGCTTCCTCGCCTTCACCGGAGCATCACCGAGCATCGCCGGACCACCGTGGCCAAACCGCGCCGTCGCTTTCTCTCCTCGCTGCGCGCCGACCGTGGGTGTTCCGTCAAAACTGAGGTGAGCATTGTGTTCCCGATGTTCTCCTCTTCGCTTTCGCCACCAACCTCACCCTCTAACTCCTCTCCGCTTGCCCGAATGCCGATGCCAACCCGCCGTCGCCGAATGTCTTCTCCGTCGTGTTTTGCCACCATCCGATGTCCGTTGGTCGAGCCGCCTATACCGCTGAGTTCGCCTCAACGTTTTCACGCCATGCTTCCAGCGCCACCAAAGACTCCCGAGTCCTCATCGACTGGTCGAGCTGCACGCCGAAACCTTGCCTTCGCAGCACACCACTTTTTCGGTAAGCGCTTTGATTTCTGTTCGCCATATCGTGTCCTAGCCTCCAAACAATTTATCTACCATTTTATTTAATTTTTCGTGGAGCCAATTGTCGAAATTGAACTTTCCGCAAAATGGTTTTTGACTCCGACGCCGATTCGCCGCCTCGTTGAGTTTTAGCCCGTGTCGTAATTTTTCTTAGACTTGCCTCGCCGCGTTCACGCCGTGCTTACTCCGCTTCCCAAAAGCCTCCACAAATTTTTGCCTCCGACACCGCCATGGCTACCGATGGCATCTCGTGTCCCCATCTATCCGGAGGTGTTTTCCCCAACCGTCACACACATCGTGCCAAACCACCCAGGTAGCTACCTTTCAAATGGTTTTGGATTCGCTTCACCGAGCACCAAGATATCAAGTTTTTCCTTTTTCACCGTCGTCGCTCAAACGCCGATTGCGCTGCCTCCGATGGGTTTCCGGTGAGACGACAATTTTCCTAGCTTTGCCAAGCCGCTTTTAGCCCGTGCTCACCCTACATTTCCACGCTCCATACCCGTACTATCTCCTCCAATCGCCGTTGTCGCAACATCGCCATCACCGCTGCTTTCCTCACCGCCGCTGATTGCCGCCATTCCTCGATGCCGTAACCATGTCACTACCTTTGCCTCGCCTCCATTATTCCATTTTGTCCGTTCGCCACCACTTCGCAACCATTCGATCCCGCTCGCTTAAAAAGGAATTCTCGGATTTTGTTATCATTTCATGTGATATCTAAAACTTCCGATATCCGTTCTCCTCATTCGAACTCCGAACTGTTGATTCTTTCTCCTAAATTCATCTAAAATCATAACCTTTCTTCCAGTATATATTATATATTTTTGTGATTTTATTTGTATTTATTTATTCTTTTGTATTTATCGTTCCGCGCGTAGAACCCGACGTCACCGGAGAATTTTCTCGACCAAAGAAGAAAGTCAAGATATCGCACACTAAGGCAAGTCTCCTTTGATCATCTTTGAACCTATGTTTGTGAAATGTTTTCAATTATTTTAAATTTAATGCATTGCTATGTTACATAAAATGATAGTTTCATTGTAGAAGAAATAGTTAAACCGAAGAATTGTTATGCCCTCATTTGACTTTGACAACCATGTACCTTTGACACCCTAGGATTTCCTTTGTCTCATTATTGAGATTATTACAAATTCTTTGATAATTGTTGTATCGGTAGTAAGATGCTTAGACATGCTTTATAACTTTAGTAACCTTGGAATGATAATTACATCTCAGTGATCTATTCTTTTGTTCAGATGTGAGTGGCAATTGGTGTTGCCACTGTTCTTGTGAAATAAAACATAATTGTGAAAATTGTTTTAGACCGTATGATGGTTGGTTTGGTTTGGTGCGGTTAGCACGAGATCTTGAAAAGTGTATGTTCCGCCTAGTCAATTAAGGACCGACTCTTGTGTTTGTCCGCCCGAGCACTACCGCACAACCACATGTCTATATGGGTACGACCTAGCCGATTAACTTATGATAGACTAGTTTAGGTACCACCGTGGAAAGTGGATACCGTGGTTACCGGTTATTCACAATGAGGGATGTGGTTACCGTACTCATACTGGCGCAAGAGGGGCTTCGTCTGGGTGGTTAACCCTTCACGGTGAAACCTCACGGTGGTGTCTAGCTAGACTAGAGTAAGGTAAAGGCTTTGTGATGAATTATCTGGGTCTCATGCCTAAGGAAGCATGTCGACTATTAGGATAACTTGTCTCTTGTGGGTAAAGTGTACAACCTCTCGCAGAGTGTAAACTATTCGAATAGCCGTGCCACGGTCAAGGGCGGCAAGGAATGCTTTCACATGGTAGATCTTTATTTTGGTTTTAAAATAAAAGTTTTGGGAAGCCTAAGTGGTTGGAACTCCTGAGTTGTCCCGGCGAGTGAAGCCGTGTGGGTGGTGTAACTGCTTCCTTGAACTTTGGTGGTTAGCCGCTTGTTTAGTGTGGGTGGTTTAACCCGTGGTTTCGAACTTTGGCGGTTAGCCAGTTGTTTAGTGTTGGTGGTTGAAACCTTCACTATAAAGTTTTCAATAGTTTCTGTTAAAGCAATTACTTTATTAAACTAATGCCTTCAAAAATATTTAATGGTATTTGAAATAAAATGTTGCTTTGTGCAAAAGAACCATATAACCCTCCTTTGTTAAACCTTGCATCTATTGCATTTTCCCAAGACTTATGGAGTACTTTATGTACTCACATACTACACTTAAAATAATACCCGAAGAGTATGAAGCTCAAGATGGAACTTTCGACTACGGAGCGTATGGATTCGGACGAAGGCTTCCGTGAGTTCTAGGTTGCATTTCCCACCAATTGCCTGTGGCGTATTGATGGGTCTTCCACTGGATTTATCTTTTGCTTCCGCTGTGCTTTATCTTTTGTGAGTTTGCGAGGTCTTGAAACCCCGCTTGTAATAAAGAGGCCTTTTGGTCCAGTACTCTATTATTGTAATAAAGCGTTGTTGGTTATGTATTCATCATCGCTTGACCGTGCACTAGCTTTGATCCGGGACTAGTGTCAGAATACACGAGGGTCCGGATTCGAATCCGGGTCCCGACAATACACAGGCCAAGTGGCTGGGAATTTCTGTCAGACGGTCACCAAGGTCTTTTCCTCCCATTTTCTCGAAATTACGCATGTGTCCTTGGTTCTCGCAAAAGGTCCCTAAAATTTTTTAGGTCCCTAGAAATTTTTTACCCTCCGCTTTGCGTGATGGCCCCCCGTGTTTTCGGAAATTGCACACAGTGCTGCTTTTTACGATAGGTCCTCGGTTTTTCCGAAAAGCCCTCCACCTTTCTCGAAAATGCGTTTTTGCCCTGCTTTTTGAAAAACCTCGCAAATTATCGCCTCTTTTTTTTGTACGTCTGGTATCGGTGCGGCGCCGCCGCCTATGCTTCTAGTGTTTTCTAAGAAAGGAAAGAAGGAGAGTTGGTGGCTGGTTTGGGGAAACGCTGTGGTTAAGCGTCTTTGCGCCATAGCGATGGGTGACCCTACGGGAAAATTAGTTTTTTGTTAATTTTAAAATTGAGCATAAACAAAATCCGAAAAATCTAAGAAAAGTTTTGAACATTCCTTGAGACTCAAGGAACTCAAATAAAATATTTTTAGCAAATATTAATATTTAATTTTATTTTATTAAATAAAAATTCTAATTAAGATTTAGTTTAAACCAAATAAATTCAAAATTTCAAAAATTTGAAAATAGGGTATAAATGGATAGACTAGAATTTTAGATGAATTTAGAAATTTTAATGGGCTCAATCGAGTTAAAGCGAAAAGAACGAGCTCTCGGAAGTTTGAAAAGAGAGAAAAGAATAAACCGATTTTCTGGAATTATTTTTGAACTGAAAAATCAAATTATGACGTCATCAAGGGAAATGATTTTGAAATGAATTATTTTTCTAAGGAAAAGGAATTTATGACGCCAGCAAGGATTTTAATTTTCTGACCAAATTATTTTTGTAAAGAAAAATGATTTTATTCACTGACCGGTTTTATCAGCGAGAGAGAAAAGAGAGAGAGGAAAGAGCGGACGGTTGGATGAGCGATGCGGCGCAAGGAAGAAATCAGGACCGTCGGATGGAGAGCTAAGGAGTTAGGCGAAGATGGGCATCGAGATTAGATCGGCCAGCAGAGAATTAAATTTGATTTAGATTTTCGAAAACACCGTAAAATTCATTAAAGCTCGAAAATATAAAATTAATTCCAAAAGTTCCAGAAACATTCAAAGAACTTCCCGGAGACATTTTGGACTTAATAAAAATATTTCCAACAACTGTTCGTATTTTAATTTTCATACTTAAAATACTTTTTATTTTAAAAATAGATTTTAAAACTCCGTAAAACTCGTAACACCAAATAAAGGCCAAATAAATTCAAATAATTAATTTGACATAGGATGTTTACAGAAAATCAAAATATCATTTTATTTAATAATATTTTAATTTTACTTTAAATTACTTTTCAAATCTAGCTTTCTAAAAGCGTAAAATCGTGGCAAACAAAATTCAAATTTCACACAAACAAAACTCTTATTTTTATTTTAAACTAAATTAATTTAATTTTATATTAAACAAAATTTTTCTCTAAAATTTGAAATAAACAATTGGTCATACAAATGGATTTTGTTATCATTTCATGTGATATCTAAAACTTCGAAACATTAGTTCTCCCTCATTCGAACTCCGAATCCGTTGATTCTTTCTTCTAAATTCATCTAAAATCTTAACCTTTCTTTTGGTATATATTTTGTATTTTTGTGATTTTATTTGTATTTATTTGTTCTTTTGTATTTATCGTTCCGCGTAGAACCCGACGTCACCAAGAATTTTCCGACCAAAGAAGAAAGTCAAGATATCGCACACTAAGGCAAGTCTCCTTTGATCATCTTTGAACCTATGTTTGTGAAATGTTTTCAATTATTTTAAATTTAATGCATTGCTATGTTACATAAAATGATAGTTTCTGTTGTAGAGGTAATAGCTAAACCGAAGAATTGTTATGCCCTCATTTGACTTTGACAACCATGTACCTTTGACACCCTAGGATTTCCTTTATCTCATTATTGAGATTATTATAAATTCTTTGATAATTGTTGTATCGGTAGTAAGATGCTTAGACATGCTTTATAACTTTAGTAACCTTGGAATGATAATTACATTTCAAAGATCTATTCTTTATTCGATGTGAGTGGCAATTGGTGTTGCCACGGTTCTTGTGAAATAAAATGTAATTGTGAAAATTGTTTAGACTGGGCGGATGGTTGGTTTGGATTGGTGCGGTAGCACGAGATCTTGAAAAGTGTATGTTCCGCCCAAGTCAATTAAGGACCGACTCTTGTGTTTGTCCGATCCGAGCACTACCGCACAACCACATGTCTATATGGGTACGACCTAGTGATTAACTTATGATAGACTAGTTTAGGTACCACCAAGGGAAAGTGGATGCCGTGGTTACCGTTATTCACAGTGAGGGATGTGGTTACTGCACTCATACGGCGCAAGAGGGGGCTTCTGTCTGGGTGGTTAACCCTTCAGCGGTGAAACCTCAGCGGGTGGTGTGTAGCTAGACTAGAGTAAGGTAAAGGCTTTGTGATGAATTATCCGGGTCTCACGCCTAAGGAAGCATGTCGACTATTAAGATAACTTGTCTCTTGTGGGTAAAGTGTACAACCTCTGCAGAGTGTAAACTATTCGAATAGCCGTGCCCACGGTCAAGGGCGCAAGGAATGCTTTCACATGGTAGATCTTTATTTTGGTTTTAAAATAAAAGTTTTGGAAGCCGGAAGTGGTTGGAACTCCGGAGTTGTAATGCGAGTGTAGCCATGTGGGTGGTGTAACTGCTTTTCTTGAACTTTGCGGTTAGCCATTGTTTAGTGTTGGTGGTTGAAACCTTCACTATAAAGTTGTCAATAGTTTCTGTTAAAGAAATTACTTTATTAAACTGATGCCTTCGAAAATATTTAATGGTATTTGAAATAAAATATTGCTTTGTGCAAAAGAACCATAAAACCTTCCTTTGTTAAGCCTTGCATCTATTGCATTTTCCCAAGACTTATGAGTACTTTATGTACTCACATGCTACACTTAAAATAAAATCTCGTGAGGGTTATGAAGCTCAAGAAGGAGATTACGACTACTTTGCATGTGGATTCACGAAGGGTTTCCTGAGTACTAGGTTGCGCTTCCCACCAATTGCCTCGTGGCGTATTGATGGGTCTTTATCAAGTTTATTTGCTTCACTGTGTTGTGTTTATTTGCGAGGTCTTGAAACCTCAGTTGTAATGAAAAGACCTTTTGGTCAGTACTCTCTTTAATATTGTAATATTCATCTTTGGCAATGTAATCATCATTGTTTAACTGTGTGCACTAGCTTTGATCTGGGACTAGTGCTGTAATACACAGAGGGTCCGGATTTGGTAATTCGGGGTCCCGACAGAGATGGTATCAGAGCCAATTTGATTGTAGGACGTAACCTAGTTAGAATGGTCGTTAGTAGAAGAGCTTCAAAATTTATTTTGTAAAATAAAATTTTAATAATGTGCTATCCTCATCTTTTCTCTTCTTTCTATCCTTACCTTCGTCATGGTATTCCTCATTCTCTATCTACTTATTCTCCTTTTTGGAATGATAATTGTATCCACTTTTCTCTGTAATTTCTATAGATGGCTCAATAAGGTTGCACTTGGAGAAGCACGTCATCGTGAAGGAGCGAGGATTAGTTCTTTAGTGGTGCCCAAGTAAAGTCCTACGATTTTAGAACGCTTGTATATTACTTGTTTGTGTGCTAGATGCACTGTACCAAGTCTTTGTATACTTGTAGTACAGTCATCCTTAAAAACTATTTTAATTTCAAGCTAAATTTCGTTTAAGCTGGTGTTTAGTCGTTCCCCTGACCTCTTATCTGTGCTACTTCCCTCTTACCTTGTGCTAACCCCGCCATTCGAATAAAGGCAAGTCGCAATTCTTCCACTGCAATCTAAGTTTGGAAAATAATTGAGGACCAAGAGTATATGGAAGACAACAAATTTATGGTAAGTACTCTTGTCGGGAAAGCTGTCTTAATCAGTGGATGTCAAGTTAGGTAATTTGGAGAATTATTGCTAGTGTGATATATTTGGTTGTAGAATTGACAAGATTGGATAATATTCGAGAGGATTGAGATAAAAAGGTATATTTGTGGATACCAATTGATTATAGAGTGTCATCTTTGTGGATTGACTGGAGAATAAGTACAAAGTTGAACTTGGAGGAGCTAATTAGATCTTGGGAATTAAATTTTGCCTTGGATTTATTATCTAGGATTGAAAGGAGCAATTGGATGTAAAAGAAGATTTTGTTGAAGGGATTATTTGTGATCGTTGGAGAATTAGTATTGAGAGATTGATCGAGTAAAGGGAGAGATTAAAAGATTAAGAAGTTGATTTATCATAAACAATTTGTGATATCTATTTGAGGTGATTTGGTTGAATCATGAAGAGTGGATGAATTTTGTGGAGTTAATTGATTATCAGAGTTTGGTGGACCTATTGATGATGAGTGGATACTAGTGGAATTATAGAAGATAATACCTTTAGATATCTTGGTGGATTAATTTTATCATTGCAAAGTGGACTTTGATATGTCAATTTGAATTTGGTGGATTTAATAGATCATTGCTAGATAGTTGGATTTGAGCTAATGGGATTAACTAGATTATTGAAGGATGTTCAAATGGATAATCTGGAGGATTTAAATTATGGGAGATAGATTATCTGATAAGAATTAATTGAGGTATTTGGATTCATTCAAATTTGGTGGAGCCAAAATGAGGATTTTCAAGAGATTGATGTTGGTGGATTAATGAAAATTAAATTATTGCTTAGAGGATCTTGAAATTTATTGATGATTACTAGAAGGTTAGATTATTTGATCAGAGTTATGGATCTAATGGATTGGATAATGATCATAAAGCAATTGGTGGATATCATAAATTACAAAGTTATTGGATTCTGGTTAGAAAAATTCTGTGGTTTGTCGTCGATTCAAATTAGAGCAAAGAATAAAAGTTGCGATAATTATGTCTTTCTCGGATGAGCATTTGTGAAATCAATAAGGTGCATTTGTGGTATATAATATTGGAATCAAGCATCTTTGGAAAGTTGCGATAATTATGTCTTTCTCGGATGAGCATTTGCGGAAGTTAAGCCCTTTTTGGTGGAATTCTGTATTAATCAATAGGATAAGGGCAATTGAGGTTAACTCAGAGCTTGCAGCCGACTAAAGATGTACCACTTCGATTTGTTGTTGTCTTCCATATTTCTCGCTTAAAGGAATACATCATTGTCTTCAAGGACAAGTTATAATCATAAAGGAAGTCGAACAAGATACAAGAAGCAAGACCATAAAGTTCCACAAAGTGCAAGTGAGTAATCATTCGAATCGAAGCAACTTGGGAGCGAGAAGAAGACCTAAGAGCCGAATTTCTCTCTTCTTTCTTTTTCCTAGTCCGTCCGAATCTCTGGGACTAGATTCTTTCTAAGGGGTAGTTTGTAACAAACCAAATTGTTTATTTCAAATTTTGGAGAAAAAATTTTGTTTAATATAAAATTAAATTAATTTAGTTTAAAATAAAAATAAGAGTTTTGTTTGTGTGAAATTTGAATTTTGTTTGCCCCGATTTTACGCTTTTAGAAAGCTAGATTTCAAAAGTAATTTAAAGTAAAAATTAAAAATATTATTAAATAAAATAATATTTTGATTTTCTGTAAACATCCTATGTCAAATTAATTATTTGAATTTATTTGGCCTTTATTTGAGTTCTCGCTTTTACGAGTTTTAAAATCTATTTTTAAAATAAAAGTATTTTAAGTATGAAAATTAAAATACCAACAGTAGTTGGAAATATTTTATTAAGTCCAAAATGTCTCCGGAAGTTCTTTGAATGTTTCGAACTTTGGAATTAATTTTATATTTTCCGAGCTTTAATGAATTTTCCGTGTTTTCAAAATCTAAATCAAATTTAATTCTCTCCGCCCGATCTAATCTCGTGCGCCCATCTTCGCCTAACTCCTTCGCTCTCCATCCGACGGTCCTGATTTCTTCCTTGCGCCGCATCGCTCATCCAACCGTCCGCTCTTTCCTCTCTCTTTTCTCTCACGATAAACCCGGTCGATGAATAAAATCATTTTCTTTACAAAATAATTTGGTCGAAAATTAAAATCCTTGCTGGCGTCATAAATTCCTTTTCCTTAGAAAAATAATTCATTTCAAAATCATTTCCTTGATGACGTCATAATTTGATTTTTCAGTTCAAAATAATTCCGAAAATCGGTTTATTCTTTTCTCTCTTTTCAAACTTCCGAGAGCTCGTTCTTTTTCGCTTTAACTCCGATTGAGCCCATTAAAATTTCTAAATTCATCTAAAATTCTAGTCTATCCATTTATACCCTATTTTCAAATTTTTGAAATTTTTGAATTTATTTGGTTTAAACTAAATCTTAATTAGAATTTTTATTTAATAAAATAAAATTAAATATTAATATTTGCTAAAAATATTTTATTTGAGTTCCTTGAGTCTCAAGGAATGTTCAAAAATTTTCTTAGATTTTTCGGATTTTGTTTATGCTCAATTTTAAAATTAAAAAAAACTAATTTTTCCGTAGGGTCACCCATCGCTATAGGTGCAGCACGCTTAACCACAGCGTTTCCCCCAAACCAGCCACCAACTCTCCTTCTTTCCTTTCTTAGAAAACACTAGAAGCATGGGCGCGGCGTCACGCCGCGCCAGCCACCGCACGTAAAAAAATAAAAGAGACGGTAATTCGTTATGAGTTTTTAAGAAAAACGGGGGCAAAAACGTAATTTCAGAGAAGGCAAAGGGGACATTCGAAAAAAAGAGGACCCGCTAGAAAAAACCGGGGGGCAAAAACGAATTTTAAAAAAAGCAAAGGGTTTTTGTGAAAAAATCGAGGACCAGACGTAAAAAACGGGACCGTCGTAATTTCCAAACCATGGGGCCATCCCGCAAAATAGAGGGACCCAAAAATTCCGTCGGCGAAAAAATTTCAAGGACCTTTTGCGAGAACCGGGGACCTATACGTAATTCCGAAAAGTTGGAGGAAATGTGTTTGCCGGCCAGATGAAGATCCCTCACACGCTGTGTGCACTGGGACGTGGACGCGGGAGGCCGAATCCCGGCTATAATCGGCTTTAGTATTCCATCCTCCCCGGTACTTATTCCTTACAGTAGGTGACACCTTTCATCTTCCGTAGCGGTTCGTTCCGGAAAGACGCGCGCGCTGTGACCATGGACACCGGTTTTCAAACTTCCATATCTTTTGATTTTCTCAACCGCTTTTCGTGAAATCAAGTGTGTTAACTTCCTCTCATCAAGAGCATTCCATTCCTAACTGCTTCCCCACTCCTTTATGCGCATTTTCACGAGAAAACGAACCGCCACCGAAAGATATTCGCTCATTTGATCTCCTCTCCGGCCCACCTCCACCCTCGTGAAAGAGAGCACCGGTGCCATTTCTCATCCTCATCCACCCCGAAAATCTCAAGTGCTCTCTCCTTTCTTCTCTCCACAATCTCCATTTTACTTTTGTGAACCGAAGGTGTTCGTCGGCCTTTGCGACGCCTACTGTGGAGCCCGGTCACTTTTGACCACACCGCTGGCTTTGCTTTCTCGTGTTCTACGTGGTGCTTCCCTCGCCTTCACCGGAGCATCACCGAGCATCGCCGGACCACCGTGGCCAAACCGCACCGTCGCTTTCTCTCCTCGCCGCTACCGACCGTGCGTGTTCCATCAAAACCGAGGTGAGCATTGTGTTCCCGACATTCTCCTCTTCGCTTCGCCACCAACCTCACCTCTAACTCCTCTCCGCTTGCCCGAATGCCGATGCCAACCCACGGCCGCCGAATATCTTCTTCGCCGTGTTCGCCACCATCCGATGCCCGCTGGCCGAGCCGCCTGCATCGTTAAGTTCGCCGACGCGTTTCTCGCCATGCTACCATCGCCTTCACTCAAGATTCCCGAGTCTCTGCCGACCGGTCGAGTCGACGCCAAACTGCACCTTCGCTGCACACCACTTTTTGGTAAGCGCTTTGATTTTTGTTCGCGTCATATTATGTCCTAACCTCCAAGCAATTTATCTACCATTTTATTTAATTTTTCGTGGAGCCAATTGTCGAAATTGTACTTTCCGCAAAGATGGCGTTTTGACTCCCGACGCCGATTCGCTGCCTCTCTGAAGTTTTAGCCTGTGGCCGTAATTTTTCTTAGACTTGCCTCGCCGCGTTCACGCCGTGCTCACTTCCGCTTCCCCAAAAGCCTCCACAAATTTTTGCCTCCGACACTCACCATGGCGCCGATGGCATCTCGTGTCTCCGCTCATCCGTTGGTGTTTTCACCAATCCGTTCACGTCATATTGTGCCAAACCATCCTGGTAGCTACCTTTCAAATGGTTTTGGATTCTCTTCACCGAGCACGAAGATATCAAGTTTTTCCTTTTTCTCTACCGTCGTCGTTCAAACATCGATTGTATCGTCTCCGATGAAGTTTCAGCCTAGCCAATAATTTTTCTAGCTTCATCATACCATGTTCTACCCCATGCTCACTTTACATATGCACATTCCATACCCGGTACTATCTCTCCATCCTGCTTGTCATAACTTCGCCGTCACTATCGTTTTTCCCTCACCGCCAGTGATTGCCGCCGTTCCTCGATACCGTACCCACGTCACCACCTTTACCTCGTCGCCGGAGTTCCATTTTGTCCATTCAACGCCACCTCGCAACCAATCGACACCGCATCGCTCAAAAGTAATTTCGATTTTGTTATCATTTCATGTGATATCTAAAACTTCGAAACATTCGTTCTCCCTCATTCGAACTCCGAATCCGTTGATTCTTTCTTCTAAATTCATCTAAAATCTTAACCTTTCTTCCGGTATATATTTTGTATTTTTGTGATTTTATTTGTATTTATTTGTTCTTTTGTATTTATCGTTCCGCGCGTAGAACCCGACGTCACCGAAGAATTTTCCGACCTGCAGCAAGAAAGTCAAGATATCGCACACGAAGGCAAGTCTGCTTTGATCATCTTTGAACCTATGTTTGTGAAATGGTTTTCAATTATTTTAAATTTAATGCATTGCTATGTTACATAAAATGATAGTTTCATTGTAGAGGTAATAGCTAAACCGAAGAATTGTTATGCCCTCATTTGACTTTGACAACCATGTACCTTTGACACCCTAGGATTTCCTTTATCTCATTATTGAGATTATTATAAATTCTTTGATAATTGTTGTATCGGTAGTAAGATGCTTAGACATGCTTTATAACTTTAGTAACCTTGGAATGATAATTACATTTCAGTGATCTATTCTTTTATTCAGATGTGAGTGGCAATTGGTGTTGCCACGGTTCTTGTGAAATAAAACAGAATTGTGAAAATTGTTTAGACTGGGGCGGATGGTTGGTTTGGATTGGTGCGTTAGCACGAGATCTTGAAAAGTGTATGTTCCGCCTAGTCAATTAAGGACCGACTCTTGTGTTTGTCCGGCCGAGCACTACCGCACAACCACATGTCTATATGGGTACGACCTAGCTGATTAACTTATGATAGACTAGTTTAGGTACCACCAGTGGAAAGTGGATGCCGTGGTTACCGGTTATTCACGATGAGGGATGTGGTTACTTGTACTCATACGGCGCAAGAGGGGCTTCGTCGGGTGGTTAACCCTTCACGGTGAAACCTCGGTGGTGGTGTCTAGCTAGACTAGAGTAAGGTAAAGGCTTTGTGATGAATTATCTGGGTCTCATGCCTAAGGAAGCATGCTGACTATTAAGATAACTTGTCTCTTGTGGGTAAAGTGTACAACCTCTGCAGAGTGTAAAACTATTCGAATAGCCGTGCCCACGGTCAAGGGCGGGCAAGGAATGCTTTCACATGGTAGATCTTTATTTTTGGTTTTAAAATAAAAGTTTTGGGAAGCCGGAAGTGGTTGGAACTCCTGAGTTGTATCGGGCGAGTGTAGCCAGCAGTGTGGTGTAACTGTTTTCTTGAACTTTGGCTGTTAGCCGCTTGTTTAGTGTTGGTGGTTGAAACCTTCACTATAAAGTTGTCAATAGTTTCATTAAAGAAATTACTTTATTAAACTGATGCCTTCGAAAATATTTAATGGTATTTGAAATAAAATATTGCTTTGTGCAAAAGAACCATAAAACCTTCCTTTGTTAAGCCTTGCATCTATTGCATTTTTCCAAGACTTGCGGAGTACTTTATGTACTCACATGCTACACTTAAAATAAAATCTCACAGGGTTATGAAGCTCAAGAAGGAGATTACGACTACTTTGCATGTGGATTCGACGAAGGGTTTCCGGAGTACTAGGTTGCGCTTCCCCAGTCAATTGCCTGTGGCGTATTGATGGGTCTTTATCAAGTTTATTTGCTTCCGCTGTGTTGTGTTTATTTGCGAGGTCTTGAAACCTCAGTTGTAATGAAAAGACCTTTTGGTCAGTACTCTCTTTAATATTGTAATATTCATCTTTGGCAATGTAATCATCATTGCTTAACCTGTGCACTAGCTTTGATCCGGGACTAGTGTCAGTAATACGTAGGGTCCGGATTTGGTAATTCGGGGTTACAACAGAGATGGTATCAGAGCCAATTTGACTCTAGGTCATGGGAGACATCAGTCAAAATGTATCCACTAAGACATAGATGTGATCCAGCATGGAAAAGCTTCAAAGACTAAGGAGGTGCAAGCTGTGCAAGACTCCCGAGCACTCATTCAGGAATTGCCCAAACAGACCTTCTTCCTCAGGTGCCACTTACTAGCTCAAGGGCCCTAACCTGTTGTATCTGTAAGCTATCCAGTGTATTGCACTACGTTGTACTCCGGTGTGTTCGGTTTAAAATTTTATACTATTGAGTCATATATTGTATTTATTGCATGCATAAGCACCTTTGCTAAACATTTCAGTTGAACCTCTGGACCTCTGCTGGGCTATTTAGCTTGATATGATCATAGAAGCACTGCACCTCTGCAAAGCTTTTCAGGTACATGTGACCACACAAGCACTGCACCTCCACAAGCCTTTTTAGTTAGATGTGACCACACAAGCACTGCACCTCTAGATCGATTTGACCACACATCTGCACAGCTTTTCAACTCGATACGACTACATGCTTGCTTTCCTCCTCGTGCAGTACTGACCTCTTTGCGTCCGTGGCCTCAACACCTATAAGAACAAGAGTCAGCTCCATGTGAGGACCAAGCAGAGAGAACCATCACAACTCGAAAGGCACATATAAGCTAATATCATGTCTTCGTTCTCCGAGATGCTATGCAAGAGGAAGGTCATGGCTGCTCGCGCAAAGGACTACCCTAATAGTTCTTGCAATGACGCTCTTGTCCTGCCTAAATTCCCTCGCCCAAAGTGTGACTACGGCAAGCCAACGGCTATTAAGCAATCGACGCACCCAAAGACATCCGCACGTGCTCACTACATGTGCAGCGACTACCGGGTATGCCAATACCATAAGACACTCATTTCAATCATGTGTGTACCACAGAAGATTTAGTTCAATCATGTGTGCAACAGGTGAACGCTAATTATAGCCAGCATCCACTCATACGGGTAGACAAACTAGCGCATGGGGCACTTGCATGCGCTCGTGCCGTGCCCTATACGACTGAGGCTTGTGATGAATGAGTGCGCAGCTGCGCGTTTAAATAGCTAAGCACGGGAGAAAACGACGAGCGAAAACGACGCACCACACAAAACGACGCACAAAGACAAATCGCACGAGAATCGGTTCGACGAATGTGTGCAGAGCCACAACCCATCCTCCTGTCGCGCCCCCACAGCCCCCCCTCTGGCGCAGCAGGTAGGTGCTTGCCGCACCCGGCATCGGGGCAGCTGACTTGCCCACCCCTCGGGCGGCGGGGGCATGTGTCCAGGAGGGGACCAGATTTGTAAATTATACCGAAGGGAGGCTAATTCTGCAAATAAAAATTTCTAGGGGCCAGAAATGGGGAAATATCCTGAAATTGTCATAGTTCCATCCAAATACTCTTTATTTTTCAGTGGTCAGTTTATTCACCTATACTTTTTTAATCTTGTCCTTTCAAATTACAGTACTGAAAAAACCAATGGTCTCTGCCCAGCGACTCAACCATTAAATGCTAGTGAAATACTCACTCTGTTCTTTTTTACTTGGCTTCCTAGAATATGTGAAATCAAAAATTTTAAAGTCTAACCATCAATAGACTTAAAACTATCTAGATTAGCTATATAAAAGTTATATCATTAAATTTACTATTAAAAATATTTTATAATATTATAATTTATTAGTATATATTAGTGTAAAGTTTTAAAAAAATAGTGATTAAAATCGTATCTCGAATATCACAGAAAATAAAAAACGTCACGTGAAAAAATAGAGGGAGTAAGCACTTGCGTACCAACCGTGTGCAGAAAGGACTAGAGGAAATTTCAGTGCAGGAGCAGTGGCCTTTTCTTCCAAACTGGTTCAAACCTGTCACTGGAATCTGTTGGAAATATGGGCAATATTTTAATTCCAAATTTTACTAGGAGACAAATACAATAAACTAGTGATGCAATACTGACTACTAACAGTAGTCTACTCATCATACTTCAGAATATACTCAATAACAATATAGTAACTAAGTCGACCGTGCGCTCGAACGACTTACTTGTAAACCTGAAGATGAACAGGAAGTCGCGCAGGCTTGACGCAGTGCAGAACGTAGATGTCGCAGTGCAGTGAGCGGTCGTGCAGATGCGCTGCCCAGAAACCTTATTGCCGCCCCGTGCAGGTACTCTCTGCGACAACGGTTCGAAGATACCCGCTCTCCCTTCTTCCAGGTGCACGCCGGAAGAAAGGTCGACGAGGTTCAGATGGCACAGTACTGTAGCACAACAGCAGAGCAGAAAGTTGTCGAAAAATGAAGGTGCAAAGTTCTCTGACCCCTATACCTTGGACGTCTCCAGGTATATATAGAGATGCAAATTACTCGCTAGTAACTGCCCCATTCAACGGAAATAATTCACTGGTAACTGCTCAATTATTCACTGATAACTGATAACATTTAACCAGTGATTTACGCACTGATAACTGCCTGTCATCAAAACCCAATTAAGCCTCAAATTCAAACGTTTGAATCTCATTCAAACAGAGAGAGAGTGAGGTGCGGGGTTCAGCAAAAATAAAGATGGACTTGGTCTGCCAAGTGGCGCGCCACGTCACGGCACGGTCGCGCGTCAGAAATCACAAGTCACGCGATTTTCACGCGAAAATAAGCGTACACTGGCAAGGCGTGCATGCGTGTGTGACTACACAGAACCCTCCACATACCATCTCTATCCATATTCAAGAAGTGGAGAGGACTCCACCTTATAAATTGGTCTTCCTCTCCTTTCCTTAGCAATATGGTACTAAACAAAGCATGCTTTGGAATTAAGGAAATAGGCCATAAAATTGGGCCACATTCTAACAATCCTCCACCAATTCCAAAGCAAGAAGTAAATAGATGACAAAGATATTATGCTGAAGTACTGTTTATATACTAGTCTTTTAGTGTAAGTCCCGTACGGGTTGAACTTGCACCTAGAATAACAAGATTCATCTTCTCACAGCTGATGAATGGACTAAGCCTTGAATTCACAGCTTTTCGTGATCAAATTTCACATGAAATCTCAACTAGTACTAGGCTGCCAACGAACCACGTCTAAACGGAGCGTTATATGGTCATGTTCCCTTATCTGCTCATGAGCTTTCTAGAGAATGCCCCATTCTCGTGAACTGCGACCACACAGTTAAGCTCAAGTATGTGTATTCTTTCTAGGTATCCTGCAGGCTAATACTTTTTTCTCATTTGGACAACAGAATAGATTATGGCTTTATGCCAACCTACCAAACAGTTGAAAGTACATTGTTTATTAGGACACAGGTACAATAAATATGTACTCTCTTGTTACAACATCAATTTGTTTTTCCTATTGCCTACATCACGGGATCTCTGATCAAGAAGGTATGGGTTACCATTGTGATGTAACTTAAATCGGCCTCATTCCCATGTCCATAGATACAACGGAAATCGATTGCGTGCTAACCCCTTTGTAAAAGGGTCTCATGATTTTTCTCGGATGAATATAATTCACAAGAATCACTCCCGAGTTTCTCGCTCGACATTTAAGCCTAAGCTTCACATATCTAGAGGACTTCATATTATCCTTTGTACTTGTGACTTTGGCCAACACTGTTTGATTATCACAGTACATTAGAATTGCAGGTATTGGTTTCTCAACCAATGGCAAGTCCAATAGAAGCTCTCTCAGCCATTCAGCCACAACTGTGGCTGTGTCAAGTGCTACAAGTTCTGCTTCCATGGTTGACCTCGTCAATATGGTCTGTTTACAAGACCTCCATGAAACTGCAACACCAGCTAAAGTGAATACATAACCACTTGTAGCTTTGATCTCATCCGCATCGAGATCCAATTAGAGTCACCGTATCCTTCTAATACGTAAGGGTGTCCAAGATAATGTATTCCAAAAGATGTTGTGCCTCTCAAGTAGCGCAACACTCTTTCAAGTGCCTCCCAGTGATCATCTCCTGGGTTAGAAGTAAACCGACTTAATTTGCTCATAGTAAATGAAATGTCAGGTCTTGTGGCACCAGCTAAATACATTAGTGACCCAATAATTTGTGAATATCTTAATTGATCTTTTCCTAACCCATGGTTCTTTCGAAGCTTAATGCTTGCATCATATGGTGTTGGAGAAACTTTACAATTTTCAAAGCCGAACCGGTTCAATATTTTCTCAGCATAATGGGATTGGTTTAAAGTGATCACATCCTTGCTTTTGATCAATTTAATATTCGAATGACATCGCCTCTCCTGTGTCTTTCATATCAAAACACCGAGATAAGAAAGATTTGACCTCGTCAATTACTGGCAGTGTTTGTTCCAAATATAAGTATGTCATCTACATACGGACATAAGATAACTCCTTGACCCCCACCATAACGATAATACACACATTTATCGCTTCATTCACAACAAAGCCGTGGATGTTAAAGTTTTGTCAAACTTCTCGTGCCATTGTTTAGGTGCTTGTTTTAGGCCATACAAAGATTTCAATAATCTACATACCTTATTTTCCGTCTGAATCACAAAACCATCGTGTTGATCCATATAGATCTCTTCCTCCAACTCTCCATTAAGAAAAGTCTTCTTCACATCCATTTGATGAACATGTAGACCATAGGAAGATGCTAACGTAAGGAGCACTCGATGGTAGTTAGTCCATGCGACAGAGAATAGGTATCAAAGAAATCTTCTCCCTCTTTCGGGTGTAACCCTTGGCCACAAGTCTTACCTTGTATTTCTCAATAGGTCCATCGTGCCTTAGTTTCTTTTAAAGACCCACTTACATCCTCTGTGTTTACACCGATAGACGATCTGTGATCTCCTAAGTCCCATTAGCCATGATAGAGTCCATCTCGCTACGGACTGCCTCTTTCCAATACTCAGCATTAGAAGATGCATAAGCCTCAAAAAGAGTCTTTGGCACATCATCCACGAGGTATACAATAAAGTCGTCACCAAAAGTTTTCTCAACCCTTTGTCTCTTGCTTCATGAGGAGCTTCATGACTAGATTGTTATCCTCCTCACGGATATCACATATTGGTTCGTAAATGGTGGGAAGTACGTAAGTTTGATTATTCTCGCCAATATTATCGATTGAACATTCTTTGTTCGTGAAGTATTGCTCATTGTTTTCATAGGAAAGATATTCTCAAAGAATGAAGCATCTCTCGCTCCATTATTGTATTAGCAATAATCTCGGGAGTTTCGATTTAACTACTAAAAATCTATAGGCCGTGCTATTATGAGCATATCCTACAAAAATACAATCGATGCTTTTGGTCCAAGTTTTCTTTTTCTCAATGGTATATTGACTTTGCCAAACACCCCAAGTTCACGTAAAATTAACATTAGGTTTTCTCCTTCCATCCCTCATACGGAGTAATCTCACTCTTTTAGTGATTACTCATTTAGGACTAAAGTTGTCGTTAGAATAGCTTCCCACACCACGCCTTAGGCATACCCAAGACTCTCTAACATGGCATTAACCAAATATGTTAGTGTCCGGTTTTTCCTCTCAGCTACCCCATTTGATTGGGGCGAATATGGTGGTGTAAATTCATGGACTATTCCATTCTCGAATGTAATTGGGAGAATTCATGAGAGACATACTCTCCTCCACGATCGCACCTCAATCTTTTATTTTCTTTTCTAGTTGGTTCTCAACCTCGGCCTTATAAGTTTTAAAGTAATTTAAAGCTTCATCCTTAGTTTTCAAAGAATACACATAGCAAGAGCGTGTTGCATCATCAATAAAAGTTAGAAAATATCTTTTGCCTCCTTTTGTCAATAATCCATTCATTTCACACAAATATGAATGAATAAGATCTAAAGGTGCCAAGTTCTTTTCATCCTCTAATCCCTTAAAGGGTTTTCGAGGTTGCTTTGCTTGCACACATGACTGGCACTTTGATCCTCTGACAATTTCACATTTTGGAATTAAATCTAATCTGGACATTCTAGCAATACTATCAAAACCAATATGATGTAAACGAGAATGCCAAATATTTGCCTCACATTTATTTAAACCAGTTGCAACATTCGATTATAGCAAGACTCTAAAATACTTAGGCGGAACAAGCCTCCGCCTCATAGCCTTTACCAACAAACTTTTCGAACTTAGACATTACAATTTTATTTGACTCAAAACTAGCTTATAACCATTCTCGATAAGAGAGAACCACTAGCGAGGTTCTTCTTTATTGTAGGAACATGTCGCACGCTCTTCAAGTGGACGGTCTTCCACAAGTAAGCTTCAGATCTACCGTGCCAACACCAAGAATGTAGCATGCGACCGCTTCCCATTAGGATGGAGGAAGCCCTGGCGCTCGATAAGAAGAAAACAAGGAAATATCGTAACATACATGAACATTAGCACCAAGATGAATCCACCACTCAAGAGATTGACATGCTAAAAGACAATGTGGATTACCATACCCTCCTCAAGTCGAGGCCTCGCTTATGATCACGTTAATGACCTTCTTCTTTGGTCGCTCACCATCTCGATCTTACTGAAGCGACGGTCCTTCGCCATATGACCATCTTTTCCGCACACAAAGCGGTGATGTCTTTCAAATCCTTTTCTTGGTTTTCTTCTTAAAGCTAGTTGTCTTGTTCGGTTTGTTGGATTTGTATTTTTAGCAATGCCCTTTTTTCTCGTATGACGCTTGCATTGTTCGGCGATGTGCTAGGTGCATCTTTTGCTCTTGCTTTTCTTCCACATCGAGGGTCGCAATGAGATCCTCAATGTAAATCTCTTCCTCTTATGTTTTAAGCTAGTAGCAAAATCCCGCCAAGAGGCGGGGAGTTTAGCAACGATGCCCGCAGCCACAAACTTTGGAGGCAATGCACAGCCTAGGTGCGCAATCTCTCCGACTAGTAGCTGGAGATCATGAGCTTGTCCAACTACGGATTTAGCCTCATCCATGCTAAAGTCGAAAAATTGCTCACATATGTAGAGCCGACCGACCGCCTCGCCTCGCATATTTATGCTCTAGTGCATCCCACAACTTTGTGGCGGACTTGAAATCCATGTACACATCATAGAGCCGATCCGCTGTATCAGGTCAAAATGCGACCAAGAGCGATTGTTCGCATTATCAAACCGCATGGTGCGCTCAATCGTAATGGATACTGCGGTGGATAACCCACCACGCCCCAAAGACATGAGCCAAAACTTGGCTCTAGTCTCATCATCATCTAAAGTTCGACCGTAAAACCTCTCGTGTTTCATCGCATCAGAAGCATTAGCCATTTCTGTATTGCAACAAAATTCGCTATAAGATTTCTGGAATGTTGGAAATGTGGGCAATATTTTAATTCCAAATTTTACTAGGAAACAAATACAATAAACTAGTGATGCAATCTCGACTACTAATGCTAGCCTACTCATCATACTTCGAATATACTCAATAACAATATATTAACTAAGTCGACCGTGCGCTCGAACGACTTAATTGTAAACCTGAAGATGAACAGGAAGCGCGCAGGCTTGACGCAGTGCATAACGTAGATGTCGCAGTGCAGTGAGCGGTCGCGCAGATGCGCTACCCAGAAACTTTATTGCCGCCCCGTGCAGGTACTCTCCGCGACAACGGTTCGGAGATACCCGCTCTCCCTTCTTCCAGGTGCACGCCGGGAAGAAAGGTCGATGAGGTTCGAGACGACGCGCATCGTAGCACAATAGCAGAGCAGAAAGTTGTCGAAAAATGGAGGTGCAAAGTTCAATTTCTATACCTTGGACGCTCCAGGTATATATAGAGATGCAAATTACTCGCTAGTAACTGCCCCATTCAACGGAAATAATTCACTGGTAACAGCTCAATTATTCACTGATAACTGATAACATTTAACCAGTGATTTACGACCGATAATCGCACGTCATCAAAACCCAATTAAGCCTCAAATTCAAACGCTTGAATCTCATTCAAACAGAGAGAGAGTGAGGTGCGGGGTTCAGCAAAAATAAAGATGAACTTGGTCTGCCAAGTGGCACGCCACGTCACGGCACGGTCGCGCGTCGCAAATCACAAGTCACGCGATTTTCACGCGAAAATAAGCGTATACGCGCGCGCGTGCGTGCACGTGTGTGACTACACAGAACCCTCCACATACCATCTCTATCCATATTCAAGGAGTGGAGAGGACTCCACCTTATAAATTGGTCTTCCTCTCCTTTCCTTAGCAATATGGTACTAAACAAAGCATGCTTTGGAATTAAGGAAATATGCCATAAAATTGGGCCACATTCTAACAATCCCCACCAATTCCAAAGCAAGAAGTAAATAGATGACAAAGATATTGTGCTGAAGTACTGTTTATATACTAGTCTTTTAGGGTAAGTCCCGTACGGGTTGAACTTGCACCTAGAATAACAAGATTCATCTTCTCACAGCTGATGAATGGACTAAGCCTTGAATTCACAGCTTTTCGTGATCAAATTTCACTTGAAATCTCAACTAGTACTAGGCTGCCAATGAACCACGTCTAAACGGAGCGTTATATGGTCATGCTCCCTTATCTGCTCATGAGCTTTGTAGAGAATGCCCCGTTCTCGTGAACTGCGACCACACAGTTAAGCTCAAGTAGGTGTATTCTTTCTAGGTATCATGCAGGCTAATACCTTTTCCTCATTTAGACAACAGAATACATTAAGGCTTTATGCCAACCTTCCAAACAGTTGAAAGTACATTGTTTATTAGGACGTGGGTACAATAAATATGTACTCTCTTGTTACAACATCAATTTGTTTTTCCTATTGCCTACATCACGGGATCTCCGATCAAGAAGGTATGGGTTACCATTGTGATGTAACTTAAATGGGCATCATTCCCATGTCCATAGATGCAACGGAAATCGCTTTCCGTGCTAACCCCTTTGTAAAAGGGTCTGCGCGATTTTTCTCGGTGTGAATATAATTCACAAAGAATCACTCCGAGTTTCTCGGTTTTACGTGATTTAAGCCTAAGCTTCACATATCTAGAGGACTTCATATTATCCTTTGTACTTGTGACTTTGGCCAACACTGTTTGATTATCACAGTACATTAGAATTGCAGGTATTGGTTTCTCAACCAATGGCAAGTCCAATAGAAGCTCTCTCAGCCATTCACCACAACGTGGTCGTGTCAAGTGCTACAAGTTCGCCCATGGTTGACCTCGTCAATATGGTCTGCTTACAAGACCCCATGAAATGAAGACACCGCCTAAAGTGAATACATAACCACTTGTAGCTTTGATCTCATCCGCATCAGAGATCCAATTAGAGTCACTGTATCCTTCTAATACAGAAGGGTGTTCAGTATAATGTATTCCAAAAGATGTTGTGCCTCTCAAGTAGCGCAACACTCTTTCAAGTGCCTCCCAGTGATCATCTCCTGGGTTAGAAGTAAACCGACTTAATTTGCTCACAGCAAATGAAATGTCAGGTCACGGCACGGTCGCACGATTTTCACGCGAAAATACGTATATGTGTGGCGTCGCGTCTTGCGCAGTGTGACTACATAGAACGCTCCACATACCATCTCTATCCATATTCAAGGAGTGGAGAGGACTCCACCTTATAAATTGGTCTTGCTCTCCTTTTCTTAGCAATATGGTACTAAACAAAACATGCTTTGGAATTAAGGAAATGAGCCATAAAATTGGGCCACATTCTAACAGAATCTACTTTATTAGAATTAATCTTATTTTTTTGGTAGGATCTGTTTATTTTAGAGAGTTTATTTTATAATTTAGAAAGTATTAGTTATAGATACTAGAGCTGATTTATTATTAGGAGTTTATGTTATATACAAACCGTTGTTTGCTCTGAATAAAAAAATTGTATAATCAGTTCTGAAGAGAAATAATAGAAAAAGAGGAAAAACCGAAAGCACTCGTCTTCTCTCTCCGGCGACTTTGTGTGTTTCGTTCTGCTGTTTGGTTTTGTCTCCCCAGAGAAAGCGAGGCACTGCGCATGCGGAGAGAAGCAAGGCAGGAAGCAATTACGTGGAGAAAAGACCATCGCTGCTTTCGATGCACTTATGTTCGATCACTATCTATTTGATCACTGTCTCCTTTAATCACCTTAGCTTTCGATCGCTACCATATTCGATCATCTCTACTTTCGACTACAATCACTTTCGATCACCGTCGCTTTTAATCGCATCTATGTTCAACCACTACCTGTTCGGTTACTGCCATATTCGATCATAGCAGTCTTTTCGACCGCATACAACCTCAGACCGTCAGAATCATATGCTCTCAGACCGTATAACTTGGGTGCTAGTGTCGGCCGACCAGAGTCTCGTGTTCAGAAAGAGAGTCAGAAATAACATTACATAAATATAGAGATCACTTTCTGATTTTGTTGTGCTGCCCAGGCCAAACATACCCAAAACTCACTAGGCGGGGTGCTGTCCCAGTGGGTCCCACGAAGGGGTCTCGTCAGAAGAGAAGGGACCAGCAGGTCCCACGGTTGGAGGAGGGCGCATAATCGGCCACAGAGCAAAGAATCAGGGAAGAAAATTCTAACATACTTTAACTTGTGGGGTCGATTGGTATAGGGCTGTTTTTAACCTCATAAATCGACGGTTTTTTATTTTTATTATAGTACATAATTTTTAAATGAAATATTTTCTTAAGACAGAATCTACAAGTTAAACGATCTACATGTTAAAAACCCAACATCTACATCAACCAAAATAACAAGTGAGTATCTGTCTCTCCATAATCTGTACAGTAAATAATCAAAATTCAAAAATTTTAGTCAAAAATCACAAGTCACAGTCGAAAAAAACAGACCAGCGTATTGCTATCTAATCTGTACCCAGCACTCACTGGTTGCTGTCCAAGGAAGTTTCAGAGCAATGGCTGTGGGGCCGATGCACCTCCGGAATGATTCGGCGATCCAAATCCTCCTCAGCTGGGGCTTTAAAAGTTCTATCTTCGCTTGGGATCCATCAGCGTGATGCCTCTGCCGTGCTGAGGCTCCTCTGGCTGGCGTACCTTATGGCTAACTCCAATCAGTGATGGATTTAGAATTAAAATATAGTTAATATAAACTTATAAATATGAAGCAAATATTATTACCAAAAAGAAAAATAATCTATAATCAAACTACATTACAATCACACTAATAAAAGTATATGATGTAAAATGAAAGCAATAACTGTTGAAATATTTTGCAGTACAAGCATATTTTCTATTTTAATTTCAATAATAATTATGATAATAATAATCACCCAAACATGGCATATGAATAACTTAAACAACATATTGACATAGGAATCAATTAAGTCATTGCAAAAAGAGTATATACTCAACAAGAATGTCATATATGAATCAAAATCAGCATAGCATTAAGAATATTAATGTATATCCATGCAAATCTCATTGAAGACTTAACATATATGACCAACTCAAGCATATATTCAGATTTAAAGAGAGAACATACTGCCTTCAAACATAGCCAAATGTAAATGACTAAAATCAGCATGTTGATTAATAGTAATTGCTCTCAGATATAGGGCTGCGTAAGATTTCAATATTGGCCGTCCCACTACTTTGGTCTATACTCTTTCCAAATTGAATATGACAAGTGAGAATCAAATTTTGAGCTCTAAATATAAAACTATTAGATTCAACTTTAATCATCATCATCGCCTTCTTCGCCAAAGAAAGAAACTTATATCCAGTGATCATTCAAGTAGTACTAAAATTAGTCAATCAGACTTCAGATCCTGGAACAACAGTTTTAACAAATTAAACAGCAAACCGACTGACTAATCAAGGTGTAGTCAATTCAGAATAGGGATCACAACATGTAACAAAACCGAAAGAATCAATACTGCAGGACAGGTAAAACAATAATAACACAGACAAATATCTAGAGTTCAAATTTGATGATTCAATTTCAAGATTAGACCGCAGCTTATCCTCATAGAGCAAATCACATCCCACAAGCATCTCTTTCTGAAAGAAAATTCGATAGAATGAGATGAAAACTCCTGCATCGATGATATTCAAATCACTTGAAGCAATGAAGGTAGCAAGCACGATGAAATCGCTGTCCCAGAAAACCTATCAACCCACTGTGACAAGCAGGGAGATGGTTCACGGAGATACATTGCCGTTCTCCCTTTCTCAGCTGAAGCCAAGATGGGAGCCGAGGTACAGGGATGCCGCACAAGACCACAAGGTGATTCCGACCAAGAACCACACACAAGCACAAATCAACACTTCAAAACTCTCAGTGAATATCTCGGTCCAAGCTCAGATCAAGAACCCTAAACAGGGGTCAAGTCTCTCGGCTGCCTGCAAAGCACGGAGCACCGGCCACAGCCCAAAGACCAAGAATCACCGACGGAGATTGAAGCAAGAAGGGGAAGGAAGCTCACTCGATTTTTGGGACAATCGGAGAAGAGGAGAGGCCGGGCTTTTATGGCGGAGCCAAGAGAGAGGACGGCGGGTCTGCGGTGGTCGGCGCCAAGCGCCCGCACCAACTCCGCCTCGCTGCCATCGCCACGACCCGCCGGCGCCATCGCCTCGAGACCGCCCGCGCCATAGCGGATCCAATCGGTGCCGTCGCTCGCAGAATCAACACATGGGAGGAGACGAAACGCTCCCCTTATCTCTCACACCGCCACCGGCGGGTGGGCCCCGAAAACATTTCCCTTCAATTGGGAAATTACGAAAAAGCCCTCAGTTTTACAACAGTCCCCACCAATTTACCAATTGATAACGGATTCTCAATGTCTTGTTTAATATACAGCTGTTCGACTATGGATACCTTTCGGGTTTGAACCCAAAGCCTAGTGACAAGGACTACGACTCTGCACAGACAAAGGAGGACTTCTCCTTGACCCAATGCCTTGGTGTGAGAGCTTTCGCTCAAGTCACATTCTGTACTGGGCGGCTTGCCCTTTACCTCTCGGGTTGGGACATTCAGATCATGTCCCCGTATCTAGCTCATGAGTGCTTAGGAAAGTATACCTTTGTCTTCCTTTGATTGCGACCTCACAATCACACTCACGTAGGTGAACTCTTCTAGGAGTCCTGTAGGA
This sequence comes from Bonia amplexicaulis, assembly GCA_036346245.1. NCBI lineage: Eukaryota > Viridiplantae > Streptophyta > Magnoliopsida > Poales > Poaceae > Bonia > Bonia amplexicaulis. The sequence continues at coordinate 1,185,077 of CM070744.1, forward strand.
CGACTCCATAAGTCATATAGACCTTGAGTTTATTAAGAGCCAATGCTCAACGTTCCATACAGACAGAGCACTACAGCTAATGAGACCCGTTAGGTGTGCTCTCTAATCTCACACAGTTTGTTGTCCTAGAGCCTAGTTCACGGGATCTCCGATCTCCTAGGATAGGTTACTACCAATGTGAGCCTTCATACGGGTATAAGCCCTGTTCCCTGAGATACTGCAATGATGACCTTTTGTGCCAATCATTTGGTGAAAGGATCTGCCAAGTTCCTTTCAGACTGGATGTATTCTACAGAAATAACACCCGTCTCTCTGGCATGCCTTACCAACTTAAGTCGTCTCTTTATGTGTTTTGAGGACTTCATATTGTCCTTTCTACTCTTCGCCTTAATCAGAACGGTTTGGTTATCACAGTAGATTAATATAGCTGGAATATGTTTTTCTAGCAGTGCGGTCGAAAGGAGTTCTCGAATCCATTACGCCTCTCTTCGCCGAATCAAGTGCAACTAACTCAGCCTCCATGGTGGACCGTGTAACGATAGTCTGTTTTAAAGACTTCCAAGAAACGGCCACACCTGCTAGAGTGAATACATAACCACTCGTAGCATTCATGTCATCCGAGTCACTGATCTAGTTAGAATCACTGAATCCTTCCAAGACTGCCAGATGACCAAAATAATGTATTCCCAATTTAGAGGTTCTCTTCAAATATCTGAGTACTCTTTCTAGTGCTATCCAATGATCATCTCCTGGATTGGACGTATAACGACTCAATCTGCAAACAGCATATGAGATGGCTGGCCTCGTTGCACTAGTTAAGTACATCAGGGATCCTATAATTTGAGAATATTTAAGTTGATTCTTCCCATGCCCAGTGTTCTTATGCAGCTTTGCATTTGGATCATAGGGTGTAGACACTGGCTTACAGTCTATAAATCCAAATCTGGTTAGGACTTTATCCACATAATGGGATTGAGAAAGAGTAATCCCATTCTCACCCTTTATCAGCTTGATATTTAGAATAACATCAGCTTCACCCAGATCTTTCATATCAAAATTCTAGGAAAAGAAAGAATTTGTACTATTGATCACATCCATGTTGGTCCCAAAAAGCAATATGTCGTCTACATAAAGGCATAGAATGACACCTTCGCCCTCACTAAACCGATAGTAGACATATTTATTGGCTTCGTTCACACAAAAGCCGACCGACATCATCGTACTATCAAATTTTTCAGGCCATTGCTTAGGAGCTTGCTTTAGACCATACATGGATTTAATCAATCGACATACTTTCTTTTCTTGCCCTTCAACCACAAATCCTTCAGGCTGTTGCATATAAATCTCCTCATCCAACTCTCCGTTTAGGAAAGCGGTCTTTACATCCATTTGATGTACTTGGAGCTTGTATGCAGCAGCTAGTGCTAAAAGCACTCGAATTATGGGTAAACGAGCCACAGGAGAGTATGTGTCAAAGTAGTCTTTTCCTTCTTTTTGTGTGAAACCTTTATCTACTAAACGGGACTTGTACTTTTCAATAGTACCATCAGGTCTACGCTTTCTTTTAAAGATCCATTTGTAGCCTACTGGCTTACAACCAGGCGGGAGATCTGAAATTTCCCAAGTTTCGTTAGCTATGATGGAATTCATCTCGCTACGGACTGCCTCCTTCCAGTAATTCACATCCGTAGATGTGTATGCCTCTGAAAGGGTTCGTGGCTCATCATCCACGACATAGGTGACAATCATCACCAAGTGACTTTTCGGTTCTCTGTCTCTTACTCCTCCTCAACTCCAAATCTGGAGCAGTGTTATCCACATTAGGAAGAATAGTGAGATCATCTAAACCAGAATGGTCACTGACTTCATTTGGTCTCATAGGAAACACTTGCTCAAAGAATGTCGCATCACGAGATTCCATCACTATATTAATAGCGATGTCACTCACCTCGCATTTGACCACTAGAAATCTATAAGTTGTGCTATTAATAGCATATCTTAGAAAGACACAATCAACAGTCTTAGGACCAAGCTTCCTTTTCTTCGGTAACGGCACATGCACTTTTGCAAGGCATCCCCATGTTCGAAGATAGGATAAGTTGGGTTTTCTCCCCTTTCATCCTTCATAGGGTGTTTCCTTCTGATTGCGAGGTGGGACCCTATTCAGAACATAGTTTGCTGTGAGAATTGTCTCACCCCACCAATAGTCCGGCATACCTGAACTCTGAAGCATGGCGTTAACCAAGTCGCAAAGAGTTCGGTTCTTTCTTTCGGCTATTCCATTAGATTGGGGTGAGTATGGTGGAGTAACTTCATGAATTATTCCATTTTCTTCACAGAATTGGGAGATCTCATGTGAGACGTATTCACCGCCTCGATCCGATCTTAACCGTTTGATTTTCTTTTATAGTTGATTTTCAACTTCAGCTTTATAGATTTTAAAGTATTCAAGTGCTTGTTTGTAACATCCTAAAAATTTTGATTTTTGAAAATTTAAATTCAAAATAATTATTTTAAAGAAATTGGATCTTATTTGAATTTTTCTGAGTTTTTCCAAATTTTAAAAATCAATTTCTAGAATTAAAAAGAAAATTTTAATTTGAAAGTATATTACCAAAATGTCTTGGAAATGTTTTATCTAAAACTCAAAATGTCTCCAGAAACTTATATAAATTTTTCTAGAATTTTGGAAGTAATTTCATATTTTTCCGAGACTTATGAAGTTTCGCAATTATCTCAAATTAAAAACTATTTTGGAAAATGTTTTCCTCCTTTTTCCTCCGTATACCACGTGACGATCGAATCGCCGCCACGCCGCCCGATCGGATCCGCCTCCGCACGCTCTCTCTCTCTCTCTCTACGTCGCCTCGCCCGCCTGCCGGCACCCCGCCTCCTCCTCTCTCTCCGACCGCCCGGCCCGCTGCCGCCTGTCTTCCCCGCGGTCATCCTCTTCCCGCATAACCGCCGCCCGCAACTCGCCCTCTCGGCCACTTCCCTCGGCCACCTCCCCTTTTTCTTCTCCCAACCGACGCCCACCCCGCACACGCCCCACCGCCCCACCTCCCCTCTCCCCACCGCCATCACCCTCTCAAGAACCGCCGCCACCCACCTCCCCACTCCAGCGAGGAATCGCCACCGGCTCCCTCCTCGCCCCTATAAAAGGACTTCTGAGCATCACCGCCTCCTCCACATTTTCTCGGCTTCCTCTTCATTTCCCAGTGATCCGAGCGCTCCCGCACCGTGCGACCTTGTCTCCGCCACCGCCTCCAACTCCGGCGAACAATTGCTGCCGCCCCGGCCACCCTCGTGCCTCGCTGTCACCTCCCTCGACTTCCTCACGCACGCACCTCAAGATCACCGTCGTCGACCTCCCTCGCCGCCGGGCGCCAAGACTGGAACCCGATCGCCTCCGCCGCCTCGCTCGTCGCCGACCGTTCTCCGCCATTCTCGGTAACTTCCGCGTGTACCAACAAGCATTCCCATCTCCCACTCATTCATTTACTACGATTCCGCTGCCGCCGCAATCACCGAGTTCCTGCCGACCGCCGGAGCGCCGCGAGTTCCCCGCCCGACCGCCGACCGGTCGTAACTTACACCGTGGTCGGAGACCTCCTGTAGCCGTTGTGAGAAACCTCCAGTTGCCGGAAACTCCATAGTAGCCATGGTCGGAGACTACCTCCCGTAGTCATAACTGTCCTTCCGTAGTCGAAGTTCCTGTAGTCGTAGCCTCTCTCGGTAATCGTATCTGTCCCCGTAGTCGAAAGACTACTCCGTAGTCGAAAGCCTCCCACGTGTCACAATCCTACCGTAGTCGTAATTGTCTCCCGTAGTCGAAACCTTCTGTAGCCGTAAGATTCCCCGTAGTCGAAAGCAGCCACATGTCAATGTGATCGGTAGTCGTAGATGCCCAAGGTCGTGATCGTAAATCACGTCCGCAATCGAAAACTCTAAGTGTGGTCGTAGCTTTCCATGTGGTCGTAGCCTCCTCGTAGTCGTAAGCCGTCTGTTGTGGTCGAAAGCTCCACAGTGGTCGTAAAAGACCACGTGGTCGTAACCTTCCACCGTGGTTGTAAGCTTCGCCGTGGTCGTAGCTTTGCCGTGGTCGTAGCCTTGCCATGGTCGTAAAAGTCCCCGCGGTCGAAGCCACGTCCATTTTCAGTGTGGTCGAAGCCACGACCACTCACAATGTGGTCGAAGCCACGACCACGTTGTCGTCCTGGCTGACGCAATAATCTGATTTTCCTTTACAAAAATAATTACAAAAATCTGGTTTATTCATTTTCTCTGATTTAAGACTTCCCGAGGCCATAACTTTCTCATTTTAACTTCGATTTAGCCCGTTCAAATTTCTAAATTCATCAAAAATTCCAAACTATCCATTCCTGCCATCCTTTCAAATTTTTGAAATTAATTTGATATTTTAAAATTTAAATTTCAAATTCAAATATCCTTTCTCCCTCATTTTAACTCTGAATCAGTTGAAACTTCTTCCTAAATTTATCCAAATTTCTAAACTTCCTTCCAGTAATATTATTATAAAATTTGGACTTTTATCTGTATTTATTTGCTCTTTGTGTTGCTACTTTGCGCGTAGAGTCCGACATTGTTGAAGAGTTCACAGATCCGCAGCAAGAAAATCAAGAAATCGCAAACGAAGGCAAGTCTCCTTTGAACATTTTGAACCTATGTTTGTGAAATATTTTTAAATTATTTTAAATTTAATGCATTGCTATGTTACATAAAATGATAGTTTCTGTTGTAGAAGTAATAGTTAAACCAATAATTGTTATACCCTCATTTGTCATTGACAACCATGTACCTTTGACACCCTAGGATTTCCTTTGTCTCATTATTGAGATTATTATAAATCTTTGGCAAATGTTGTATTGGTAGTCAAATGCTTAGACATGCTAAATAACCTGGTAACCTTGGAATGGGAAAATTATGTTTCATTGATCTAGTCTTTTGATCAGAATTGAGTGGCAAATGGAGTTGCCACTGTTCTTGTGAAGTAAAATCAAGTGTTCAAATTATTTTAGACCAGGGCGGATGGTTGGTTTGGATTGGTGCGGTTAGCACGAGATCTTGTAAAGTGTAAGTTCCGCCCTAGTCAATTAAGGACCGACGCTTGTATTTGTCCAGTCTGAGCACTACCGTACAACCACATGTCTAAATGGGTATGACCTAGCTGATTAACTTACAATAGACTAGTCTAGGTACCACTAGTGGAAAATGGATGCCAGGGTGTACTGGTTATCCGTAGTGAGGGACAGGGTTACTGTACTCATACGGCGCAAGAGAGGGCTTCTGAATGTGGTGGATTTAACCCTTCAGCGGTGAAACCTCAGCGGGTGGTAACTAGCTAGACTAGAGTAAGGTAAAGGCTTTATGACGAATTATCTGGGTCTCATGCCAAAGGAAGCATGGTGACTATTAAGATAACTCGTCTCTTGTGGGTAAAGTGTACAACCTCTGCAGAGTGTAAAACTATTCGAATAGCCGTGCCCACGGTCAAGGGCGGGCAAGGAATGCATTCACATGGTAGATCTTTTATTTTTGGTTTAAAAGTAAAGCTTTGGAAATCCGAGAGAGGATGGAACTTTCGGGGTTATCCTGGTGGATGGAACCAGAGCGGGTGGTTGGAACCCGTAGTATTGAACCTTGATGGTTTGATTCTTCTTTATTAAAAATGCTTAACAGTTGCAGTTAGAGGAAAATACTTCGATTAAATTATTGCTTTCAAAAGTAATTAATGGTTTTGAAAATTAAATGTTGCTTTGTACAAAAGAGCCATACAACCTTCTTTGTTAAGCCTTGCATCTATTGCATTTTCCCAAAACTTGCGGAGTACTTTATGTACTCACATGCTACATATAAAATATAATCACAGAGGAGTATGAAGCTCAAGAAGGGGACTACGACTACTTCGCTTGTGGATTCGATGAAGGATTTCCGCATGTTTATGTCACGTTTCCCCTGTCAATTGCCTGTGGCGTATTGATGGGATTTTTATCAAGTTTATTTTGCTTCCGCTATGTTTTGTTTATTTGAGAGGTCTCGAAACCTCAGTTGTATTGAAAAGACCTTTTGGTCAGTACTCTTTATTATTGTAATATTCGTTATTGGCAATGTAATCATCAACATTGTTTAACGTGTGCACTAGCTTTGATCCGGGACTAGTCTTTGTAATACGTAGGGTCCGGATTTGGAAATCCGGGGTCCCGACATTCATCTTTTGACTTAAGTAGATAAATATAACAATACTTAGTCGCATCATCTATTAGAGTTAAGAAGTATCGTTTGCCACATTTAGTTAATATTCCATTCATCTCACACAGATCAGAATAGATTAGTTCAAGTGGAGAAGTGCTCCGCCCTTCAACGCTATGAAAAGGTTTTCAGGGCTGCTTAGCTTGCACACACACTTCGCACTTTGAACCCTTCTCATAATTATGGCTAGGAATAAAACTCATCTTGCTTAACCGCGTAATAGCTTCAAAATTAACATGACACAACCATGAATACCAAATATCATGAACTTTATTGCAATGAAAAACATTATAAATGTTTACATTATTCAAATCAAGAGTTGATAAGCGGAACATGCCTCCGCTATCATAGCCTTTGCCCACAAAATTACCAAACTTGGTCAAAATGACCTTATTTGACTCAAACACAAGCTTTATTCCTTGTCTACATAACATTGACCCGCTAAGGAGGTTGCGAGTCATCGCAGGCACATACAGCACGTCTCTAAGGATGAGTGTTTTGCCCGAAGTGAGCTTCAGACAAACCTGTCCATTCCCACGTACTGTCGCAGCGGCTCCGTTGCCCATTAGGACGGATCCACCACCTTCACCCTAAAATGAAGAGAAACAAGATCGATCAGCCCATATATGTCTAGTAGCACCTGTATCAATCCACCAATCAATAGATGGACTTGCCATAAATGCCTGAGGTATGTACTCTTCCAAGCTGGAGCTTGCCAACGCGACATTTACTTCGGCCTTATGACCTTTGTGCTGTCCTGGAGATGGACCCTTGCCTTTCCGATTACGGCAATGATTGGCCTTATGGCCAGCCTCTCCGCAAACAAAGCAGACAATGTCCTCCTTTTTCTTCTTTATTTTCTTTGGTTAGAGCTTGAATGGGGGCTGACTCTTGAATTTGGGTTTCCCAGGGCCTCCAGCATTCTTAACTTGAACTTGATGAGCCTGGACTTGAGCCTTCCCTGCACTGTCACCGGTCCTAGCACGTTCTTCGACATTTATAGCTGCTGACAACTCATTGAGTGTCAAGCACTCCTTCATATGTTGTCGTGTAGTCACGAAGTCACGCCATGAAGGCGGTAACTTGGCCAGGATGATGTTTACTTGAAACTTCTCTGGCAGGACGCAGTCGTACTGACACAAGTCACGTACATAGAGTTAAAGCTCGTGGAGCTGCTCCATCACTGACCACCGCTCTACCATCTTGTAGTTCAAGGAATTGGCTGTAATAAAGGACTTATTCCCATTATCTCCTTCGGAGTATTTCTCATCGAGCTCATCCCAAAGTTGCTTGGCATTCGTGAAGTTGACATAGACGTCAAACAAGCGATTAGACAGGATGGCCAGCAAACGGGCTAAGACTGCATTATTAGCATCTTCCCATCTCATCGTTTCAGGGATCTCCAGTGGAAACGCCGGTGGATTTGAAATGACCCAGAAGAGCTTAATGTCAGTCAGCCGAAGTTTTGCCTTCGCCGGTTGAAATTGACTCACAAACACTTGAGTTTCACGACATCAAATGAAGAAGCCATTTCTTTAAATATAGGTTTTCTGGATTGTTGAAATATTTACGGTATAAGCATATTTTCTATTTTAATTCCATTAATAATTATGATAATAATAATCACCCAAACATGGCATATGAATGACTTAAACAACATATTGACATAGGAATCAATTAAGTCATTGCAAAAAGAACATATACTCAATAGGAATATCATATATGAATTCAAAATCAGCATAGCATTAAGAATATTAATGTATATCCATGCAAATCTCATTGAAGACTTAACATATATGACCAACTCAAGCATATATTCAGATTTAAAGAGAGAACATACTGCCTTCAAACATAGCCAAATGTAAACGACTAAAATCAGCATGTTGATTAATAGTAATTGCTCTCAGATATAGGGTTGCTTAAGATTTCAATCTGGACCGTCCCACTACTTTGGTCTATACTCTTTCCAAATTGAATATGACAAGTGAGAATCAAATTTTGAGCTCTAAATATCAAATTATTAGATTCAACTTTAATCTGTCATCATCAGCTTCTTTCGGCCAGCAAAGAAACTTATATCCAGTGATCATTCAAGTAGTACTAAAATTAGTGAATAAGACTTCAGATCCTGGAACAGTAGTTTTAATTAACAAATTAAACAGCAAACCGACTGACTAATCAAGGTGTAGTCAATTCAGAATAGGGATCACAGCATGTAACAAAACCGAAAGAATCAATACTGCAGGACAGGTAAAACAATAATAACACAGACAAATATCTAGAGCTCAAATTTGATGATTCAATTTCAGTATTAGACCGCAGTTATCCTCATAGAGCAAATCACAATCCCACAAGCATCTCTTTCTACAGCAAAATTCTGATAGAACAGAGATGAAAACTCACAGATCAGTGATATTCTAAATCAGTTGAAGCAACAGAAGGTAGCAAGGCACGATGAAATTGCTGTCCCAGAAAATCTATCAACCCACTGTGACAAGCAGGGAGATGGTTCATGGAGATACAATGCTGTTCTCCCTTTCTCAGCCGAAGCCAAGACGGGAGCCGAGGTACAGGGATGCCGCACAAGACCACAAGGTGATTCCGGCCAAGAACCACACATAAGCACAAATCAACACTTCAAAACTCTCAGTGAATATCTCGGTCCAAGCTCGGATCAAGAACCTAAACAGGGTCAAGTCTCTACCGCACCGCAAGCATGGAGCACCGCCAAGAGTCTAAAGACCAAGAATCACCGACGGAGATTGAAGCAAGAAGGGGAAGGAAGCTCACTCGATTTTTGGGACAATCGGAGAAGAGGAGAGGCCCGGGCTTTTATGGCGGAGCCAAGAGAGGAGAGGGACGGCGGGCTACGGTGTGGCTGGCGCCGAAGCGCCCGCGCCGACTCCGTCTCCGTCGCCATCACCTCACGACCCGCTCGGCGCCATCGCCCGAGACCCGCCCGCGCCATCGCCAGGATCAATCGGCCGCGTCGCTCGCAATCAAGACGCACGGGAGGAGACGAAACATCTCCCCTTATCTCCTCACACTGCCACCGACAGGTGGGCCCCGAAAACATTTCCCTTCAATTGGGAAATTACGAAAAAGCCCTCAGTTTTACAACAATAACTACAGTTCACATGCAAACATATTAGATAACGGTAGAGCATTAAAAACTACATCTCTAATGAAACTTAGTCCACAGTTATAGATAAACAATAAAAGAAGCAACATATCTATTATAAAAGATAGATGGATCAATAATGTCAGTTTGATATGGTAATAGAACATAAAAGATAAAAGAAAATTATGAGCTCCAAAAATAAAAAGAAAATTAAAGATTAGAGCAGCACATTATTTCAGAAAAGGTAGAAAATGCATTACTCTATGTTACTATTGTTACAAGGTAAGTGCCTTAGTCACAGGATAGCGGGGTAAATCACAGAAAATGGATATGCAATTCCTTGATTGAGGGCTCTAGTAGATTTATTGAATAATGAATATTTGCATTACAGGTGTATCTAGCAGGAATGGTCATAAAAAATGTGCAGAGCCATAAAACTATGTATCATGTAACTCAATGCAATCAACTAATGGGACCCACGCGGTGTACGCATTCATTCAAACACAAAAACCATTTCCGCTACTCTCTGGTCGCTCTCATCGGTTTAACTGCACTTCCTATACTGGTCAGATTGCACCGGCCACTAATTAGTCTGACAATTGAACAACACCCGAAACACTCTTTTTAGAATTCTAGTTAAACTCTATCTAGTTTTAGCTCAGATTCTAATTCCAGTGGTACTATATGTAAACTCATCCTCAAATAAAACTACACAAGTATTTAGTATTTAATTTCCAAAAACTCATGACTAGTTTGACCACTCGTCCCATAACAGTCAAACTACCGGTTATCTGCTAGTCAGATCATTCACCCTATAGGGATCAGATCACAGGACTCACATCCTAACCAATAGATCAAAGCCGGTCAGACCGCCATATCAAGTCTGGTAAGTCGTCTGAAGCCTAACAACATAAACTAAAATCTAAATTTTTTTAAAATCTAAATTCTATTCAACTAAAATCCCAAATGATCGTCATAGATCGAGATAGCTAGGACATCAGCAGAGTCAAGTCAATTTGTGAGGTCTACAGTGTACCAGTACTAGATAGCTTTCTGGACCCTCCGTCCCATTCTTCGAATTTTGGACAATTTTAGCTGTGTATGCAACATAAATTTCAAATATAACCTTAAGGTAAGCTAAATTCTATATCTAGCCCCCTTTGTACTAGTCATGCGGTCCCGAGCGCATGACTACTAGTCATGCGGTCCCGGACCACATGACCACATCCCATCAGCTACAGTTACTTCTCCATTTAAATAAATATAATTTACGTTTTGTAGTAATTTTTAAAAGTAGTAAACAAGCTCAAAAAAATTGAAATTTTTTGTGGGGCCTTCCAACAAAGTGTAATTGCTTCTATAATTTTTGTGTAATTTTTAGTAATGCGAATTATTGTTGGGAATTTATTTAAGTGTGTTATTTGCTTGAATATTTTAATATAGAAAATGATGTCAAAATGTTATGAAATTTTTTTTGAAGGCCCGCTGCATATTGCGCACAATTGTGTAAATTTTTATGATATTGCACACTCCAAAATTATTTTGAAAATTTAGGATTTAAGTATCAAAATTTAGTGTTTCATGATTTTTATTAAATTATTCGTAAAAACATATATGGTAACTATATATATATATATATATATATATATATATATATATATATATATATATATGTGTGTGTGTGTGTGTGTGTGTGTGTGTGTGTGTGTGTGTGTATATTTATACATGTCAACGTGTATGTGCGTGCAGTATGTACTTACATATGTATACACACTATATTTGTTTTTCGAGAGACAAGCGCATGTAGTGCTTTTGTGACCCATATTTACGCAAATGTCAGTATGCGCATGAAATTTACAAAATGACGCTTACATACATGATGGCGGCGGCAGCCGTGGGGCGACACGCGGCATGGGCGTCCGACCACCATGCGGCGGTGGTGCGTAACTAAATTAATCGCTGTCTCGCACGGTGGGCGAACACCCGTGCCACGTGTCGGCCCTATGGGCTGTCACGCCCATCATGTGGCGGTGTCATTTTATAAATTTCATGCGTGTATTGACATTTGCGTAAATATGGATCACAAAAGCGCTACATTCGCTTGTCTCTCGAAAATAGATATAGTGTGTATACATATATAAGTACATACTGCACGCACATACACGTTGACATGTATAAATATACACACACACACACACACACACACACACACACACACACACATATATATATATATATATATATATATATATATATATATATATATATATATATATATATATATATATATATATATATATATATATAGTTACCACATATGTTTGCATCGAATAATTTAATAAAAATCATGAAACCCTAATTTTTATACTTAAATCCTAAATTTGCAAAATAATTTTGGAGTGTGCAATATCACAAAAATTTATACAATTGTGCGCAATACGTAGCGGGCCTTCAAAAAAAATTTCATAACATTTTGACATCATTTTCTATATTAAAATATTCATGCAAATAACACGCTTAAATAAATTCTCAACAATAATTAGCATTAATAAAAATTACACAAAAATTATAGAAGCAATTACACTTTGTTGGAAGGCCCCAAAAAAATTTCAATGTTTTTTGAGCTTGTTTACTACTTTTAAAAATTACTACAAAACATAAATTGTATTTATTTAAACAGCTAAAATTGTCCAAACATCCCATTCTTCAGATCCGGCATCCACCCCTTGTCTCTCAGCTCCACCTCGGCATCTCCTTCCACCACCTCTCCTCCCTCCCACGTCATTCTGCACTCCAGCGCCACGCCGTGAGCTCCCTCCTCTCCACTCCGGCAGCACCGTCGACCGACAGATCAGGAGGTAGCAGCGGCGCGGCTTCTTCTACCTCGGTCCGGCGACGGCGACGCGGCTTCCTCGACTGTTGGTATGGGTCCCATCCTCCTCTCACTCTTTTTCTTGGACGCTCTTTTATTCCAATACTGCGGATGCTCTAACTTCTGTGGTAACTCTTGAATGGCTGCTTTCGGTAAGACAACATATAACTTTTTTGGTAAAACATGGAAAAATAAGGGTATATACAGAGCTGCTGTCTAGGCCCTCTTCTCGTTTTGGTGAAATGGTTCTTGCTTCTGTATTTAATTTACTATTTCTTAATTTTATTTTTTTTTCTGATTTTTAGCTTTTTCCTCTTTTTTACTGGGTTTTTATTCCTTTGTTCATGGTGTAACTTATTTTTTTATTTTTAAATTATTTAGTTTTAATTATGTTAAATAAGTTACCTTATCTATATTAACAAAAATAAATCAGCTATAGTAAAAATTCATATGCCATCACCAATCTGAACGCCTTCATAATACCATTCTATGGGTCTATTTTTTTCCCTCAAAGTTGACGGTTTTTGGCTTTTGCTACAGTACCTAACTTTCAAACGGAGTATTTTCTCAAGGCGGGTCTACAAATTAAACGATCTACACGTTAAAAACCTAACATCCGTACCAACCAAAATTGCAAGTGAATATCGCCTCTCCGTGTCATCATAAAAATGACCAAAATTTAAAAATTTCAGCCAAAAGTCATAAGCCGTAGCCGCAGCCAAACAGGCCCTATATTGTTATCCATAGATAACAATAAAAATATTTTTTTATAATAGATTATCTTCATAGTACCATTCTATGTTGTTATTTATAGACAACAATAAAGATATCTTGTATAATAGATTATTTGGAAGTTGTCCATATGTTATCTATAAAATATAGATAACATTAATATAATGGTATGAAAACCGTTTATAACAGACTATTTTTTTCGTATTTCAATCATCTATAGAATTACACTTGATCTTCTTCTCCCTTCTTTCTCTTTTATCCATTTCAGTAAAAAATTTATATGGTATTTCTTATAAATAACTTGTGTCACGTCATTGCAGAATATGTACAACTTATGTCACGTTTTTATACGTACCCTAATACTGTTTCATTTGGGGGCTTGGGGACAGAGCCAATAGAATTATGACACTTGGAACAGGATGTGAGGAAAAGAAAAGAAATGCTAACGAAACGGGCGCATGCATTAACTTAAGCTACCTTGAGGATTTAAGCACTGCATATATCTTCATTTGGCGCTTCATGCAGCGATGGTAGGTAAGCTGGAATTCAAGTGGGAGGGTCTCTATATTGTCGCTACGACTTTGCAGCGCGGAGCGTACCACCTTGCGATATTGGAGGGGCAGATTCTTCGTCACACATAGAATGCAGACGGGCTACGGCGATGCTATGCATAAAGTCGAAGGGATACCCCCAGCACTCCCGGCACCCTACCCTTTGTAATAGCTCACCCGCGCAAATGGGAAATCAATAAAGGACACCGTTTGCAAAATTGGTTTGGTTCCGTGTAAAGACACGCGGAGGCGACACTCCGCGTGTACTCTTCTGAGTATAAATAAGACAGGAGGAGGCGAGCCTTCGTGCACACTTTACGGAGTATAAATAAGATACGCGGAGGCGAGCCTCCGCACGCACTCTTGGAGTATAAAAAATCGCGTGACGGCTTCTAGCCTCCGCGTACTCTGCGGAGTATAAAGCGTCGGGAACTTGTCGTCGCGAGCAACTCTACGGAGTATAAAAAATCGCGTGACGGCTTCCAGCCTCCTCGTACTCTGTGGAGTATAAAGTGTCGGAAACTTGTCGTCCCGAGCAACTCTACGGAGTATAAAAAATCGCGTGACGGCTTCCAGCCTCCGCGTACTCCGTGGAATATAAAGCGTCGGGAACTTGTCATCTCGAGCAACTCTACGGAGTATAAAAAATCGCGTGATGGCTTTCGTCCTCCGCATACTCTGTGGAGTATAAAGCGTCGGGAACTTGTCATCTCGAGCAACTCTTCGGAGTATAAATAATCGCGTAGGGATTCCGCGCGCACTTTTCCAAATATGCGGCACGCTGGTTTCCTTCCCGCCACTTCGAATGGTAGGGGACGGAGCGCTCGTGCGTCTACTTCGGCTAGTCGCTAGCTTCTACTGCGCCACTCAAGGGTAGGGAACGAGGCGCTCGTCGTCTACTTGACCAGCCGCCACTCACGCCGCCACTTCGAAGGGTAGGGGATGGAGCGCTCGCGCGTCTACTTCGGCTAGCCGCTAGCTCCGCTGCCGCCAATCGAGGGGTAGAGGACGGAGCGCCCGTGAAATTTACGTATAGCCGGAGAAGGCCGTGTCGGCCCTTCGTTCCTATCCTACCCCGTGTATACCGCGTACTATGCGCTGAGGGCAAGGCCAGCGAAGTTCTATTTATCCGACGAAGACGAGTGCAATCATGGAGGAACAGTGAGGGCACATGTTTGCTTTGACTGTTGTTTTTATTGCATGTGCGAACAATAATGTTTACAGAGACATTCGGTTGTTACATTTGCGAGGAGTAATGTTTACAAATACGTTCGGGTAATTAAGATTACTACTCGTCCGGCTCCTCTATCTTAACATACTCCCATGCCGAAGTCTCCCCTGTTGAACTCCGGGTCTCCCAGAAGCGCAAGGAGTCCTCTGCCCACCCCAAATGCCGAAGGCGCCGCTGGACCATGAGGTCTGAAGCTAGCAAGCGGCCCTTATCAAGCACCTGCCCGTAAGTAAACAGCACAATAAGCAAAACACTTGGGGCAATTTTTTCTTTCATTTCAAAAAAGGAGGGGCCATGTGGCGCCACTTTACATAGTTAGGGGGTACATGGCAACACACACCTACAACCCGAAGACTTCGGCGTCACACCTGTGGATCGACGCCACGCTCTGAGCCGGCGGCACCATATTCGTCGCATCTTGGGACTTCGTTGAGCCATGCCCCGAAGTCCACGTTGCCCTGTAGGGTCCGCCGCATCGCCACCTTCGCCTCGGCTTCGCCGATGTAGTCCCAGATCCTTTGGTGGAAGGCCTGGGCAGATCGATGAATGGCATGCACGGCACCCGGCAAAACCCCGGCTCCGGCAGACAGCTCTAGCCGGGGGGTGGCCAATTCGCCTACGTGCAGGCATCCCCACTAATGGATGGCGAGGACGACGCGCGTAGTCACCATGGAGCAGTGGTTGCCGAAGGACCGCGCGGCGCTGAGGGCGAGACCGGAAGCTTCCCCGATACGCCAGAGGGTGCGCGACAGTTCTTCAGGACCGAAGGTGCGGGGCGGCACGATCACGGAGGGGTCGGAGAGGGCACTCTCCAGAGCCTCCATCGAGCTCCACGTCACCATGGAGGCATCGCCCAGCACCTGGTTCTCCTTGAGCAACGCAGTCAACCGGGCCTTCTCCTCCAGCGCCGCAATCTGCTGGAGCAGCCCGTCACGCTCCTCGGCGGCTGCCCGCTGCGTCTGCTCCACCAGTGCTCGAGCCTCCGTGATCGCCTTCGTGCACTCCGTCTCCAGGAAGCGGATGCGCTCGTTCTTGGTCGCGTTGGCCTCTTGGCAAGCTTGTTGGCCTCTTTGGCGTGTGGTCGATCCTCAACGCCCCTCGCTGCATAGCCTGGCGCTGTAGAGCGCAAGCGATGGCAAGAGCCTGCACAACGCAATTATTAGTAAAGTCTGAAACGCAGGTGTAATCCAGGAAATGCGAACACTTACCATCATCTCCGCGGCCTCGAGCGCGCCCTCCAGGAGCTCTGAGCCGCTCAACGACAGCGCCCGCCAATCCAATCCGGCGTTCGCATAGTCGGCGGCCCCTTGAAGAACCCGTGGTGTCTCCAGTCGAGGGATAAAGTCGGAGAAGGTCAGTCGCCGAGTCTCCACGCCGGTGACTTCCAGGGAGGCGGGGGTCGATGTCACGTCTGGGGTGGGTACGCTGGAGACTTCACGGTCGCTCCCGTTGCTCGAGCCTTGTCCGCGTCCGGGTGATCGTGTTCCGGCTGATGTTGACGATGGTATCAGCGAGCAGATTGGAGAGAGCTTCACAAAATCGCGGGGAGAAAAGGTGTTGCACCTACCTTCGTCGCAGAGCGGGGAAGGCTGTCAGGGTGTCCGGCCTGCCTCTGACCGAACCACAGAGTCGTCGCTTGCTTGTTTTAGTATAAAACTAGCTTGTCAAATATTATAGTATAACTAGTTTTCAAACCTATGACCTTGCCATTTTTAATTAAAGTCTCTTTTCTATACCCGGGTGTAATTACACCTTATGTCGTATCTCACAACGTAGGAAGTATCTCGCGTAACGGAGGGTATGTATGTGTAGTATATGAGTATTTAAGACCATCTAGGTGGTATAAACAATTTTTCAGAGGTAGTATGTATATTTTTTTGGACATACTCCTTTTTATATGTGTATATAATGGTATTTACAAAATATGGTTAAAACTATGGTCCCCTTGTAATTTTTTCTTGTGGTTCTGCTGGGTATCTTATAATTACTATCTGAGTATATCTAAAGTGATAAAGGAATATTTTTACGTTTATTTAGGTGGTATATTAGAGGTGGGTGTAATTACACAGGTGTAAAAGGTATTTTTCTATATATATATATATATATATATATATATATATATATATATATATATATATATATATATATATATATATATATATATATATATATATATATATATATATAGGAAAATACCTTTACACCCACCTCTAATGTACCACCTAAATAAATTTGAGATACCCTTTATCACTTTAGGTATACTCATGATACTAATTATAAGATACTCCAATGTGAACCACACGCAAAATTGCAAGGAGGCCATAGTTTTAGTGTATTTTGTAAATACCTTCATATCGCTCAAAAGGAGTATGTTAAAAAATATACATACCACCTGAAAATTGTTCATACCACCCAAATGATCGTAATACTGTATACTACATGCACATACCCTCCATTACACGAGATACTCCCTACATAGTGAGATACGACATAGTGTAATTACACCCGTGTAGAAAAGAGGCTTCATATATATATATATATATATATATATATATATATATATATATATATATATATATATATATATATATATATATATATATATATATATATATATTAATCAAAAGAAGGTTTGTTTTAGTATAAAACTAGCTTGTCAAATATCATAGTATAACTATTTTCCAAACCTATGATCTACCCATTTTTAATTAAAACCAAATATCCAATTTTTAAGTCAAGTTTAACAGGAAGGAGAGATCCAATTACTTCTGCAATCCATGTCCATCCCATGGTTAACAGAAGTTCATACTGAGATACCAGATTTTCAAGACCAATAAATGAATTTCGAAATACCAAATTCATAATTACCAGTAACCATTAACCATTTTATGAAAATCAGTGTGACATTTCTATCACTGTCTCATTGAGACCAATGTAACAATCTCCTCATAGGTGGTGAAATTGGAGCCTGGCAACTGGGCAACCAATTCTAGTGGCATCCGACTTGAACAGACCACAAAGCTTCTTTTTCTTTTCTTAAAAAAAAAGACCCTGAAATCTTCCAACTTGTCATGCCTGCCTACAGTTTGTAGAGACATCCACGTCGGCCGTCCGCCGTCACATGGTTTGGAATTATAGCGTTGATTGATTGGAACCATGGAATTACACACATATAGTATTGTTGGGTGATCGAATGCAGCTTGTACGCTGACATGGTCTCAATAATAACAAACGCTAATGAGAATATGAGATGATGATATAGTATTCCTCGCCTTTTTCTTAGTTTCCCGTTTCTTAATTTCGTTTTCCTGTTTCATTAAACGCTAATGAGAATATGAGATGATATCTAAACTAGCTAGAGTTAGTTCATTAATTAACGTACGCTGGGAGTCAAGTATCGAGTCTCTCTCGTCTTCATTTCCTGTCTCGCTGCTCGTCTCGGACACCTGACTAATTTGGTCCACCACTACTGGCTGCTAGCGTACCTCACTAAGCCGTATGTATACATCACCAGTTGTGATCGATCTCAATTAGTTTAGTTAGCAGCCTTATTTACGACGAATTCGATCGGTGCATGCAGGAGCGATGGCTGGAGGCCCGATGGACCTTTGGAATCATTGGTCGATCCAGATCCTGGTACTCGTGAGCCTCACACTGCAGGTTGTCCTCGTCGTCTTCGCCGGGATCCGTCGGCGTGGAGCCCACCCCGTGCTGAGGTTCCTGCTCTGGCAGGCGTACCTGCTGGCCGACATCACTGCGATATACGCCCTCGGCCACCTCTCCCTAGGCAGTGCGCCGCGCGAGCACCAGCTCGTTGCGTTCTGGGCGCCGTTCCTCCTGCTGCACCTCGGCGGCCCGGACAACATCACTGCCTACGCCCTCCAGGACAACCAGCTCTGGCTTCGCCACCTGCAGACTCTCATCTTGCAGGTCCTCGGAGCAGCGTACGTCCTCTACAAACATATCGCCAGCACTGGGACCTTTGTCCTGGTGGCCGCCATCTTGATGATTACCGTCGGTGTTGTCAAGTACGGGGAGAGGACATGTGCGCTATGGTGCGGCAACATGGATAGCATCCGGAGCTCTATCAAGAAGGAATCACCTTTCAAACACCATCACTTTGAGCCCCTGGATCAACTGGAGGCCACCCACAAAGAAGAAATCCCAGTACGCCGTGCTCACTCCCTTTTCCGTACATGCAAGCGTGCGATAGCTGATTCTTGGGTCGAGGAGGATTCGAAGAACCATTACGCCGAAAAGCTTGACGACCTTATGCATGAAGGCTACAAGTGTATGTGGATATTGATGGAGATAGAGCTCTCCCTCATGTACGACATCCTGTACACCAAAGCATCAGTGATTCACACTTGGTTTGGCTACTGCATCCGTCTAGTCTCCCCGCTCGCCGCTGCCGCCTCGTTCTTGCTGTTCCATTTCAGTGCCAAAGACGGCCACAGCGGAGTTGACATCGCTGTCACTTACGTCTTGCTCTCTGGTGCCTTCCTCCTGGAGACGACATCGCTGTTCGGCGCGTTCGCGTCGACCTGGACATATGCCTTCCTGTGCGCCACGAGATGGAGTTGGCTTCGGTACACAGCACTGTGCACTGGAAGGTGGGATCGGTTTCGTCGGCTTGTCAAGGCGGTCACGGGAAGCTACGAATCAAAAAGGAGGTGGTCGGGCAAAATGGGGCAGTATAACATGTTGCACTTTTGCACTCGTCGTGACACGCTGACCAGTCCTCTACTCGGCAGGTTGGCCAAGATGGTGGGACTCAAGGAGTGGTGGAACACGATGCATTACTCGGGGACCGTGCCGATTTCAGATGACCTGAAGCAGAGATTGTTTGAGTACATAAAACAATTGCATGAGGATAACGAAATCAACACACAGGGCGTGATCAGGAAGAACTGGGGTCAGCAGGCGCTGGAGGAGGTCGACTTGTACGACAAGTACAAAACCAAACTCGGCGCTGAGCTCCAAGAGGGCATCATTATCTGGCATATTGGCACTGACGTTTTCCTCGCCCAAAGCAGTGTTGCCAAGGACAAGGATGTAGAGCAGGAGGTGAAGGATGTCAGGGTACTATCCAACTACATGATGTTCCTCCTCGTGGAGCGCCCCTACATGCTACCGGGCCTTGCTCAGAAAAGGTTGTACCATCAAACCTGCGAAAATTTGACTGAATTATGGAGTCAGCCTAAGAACCCAAGTGCTAGTCGTCGTCCTAGCAGGAACATCTGTACTATGCTCAAGGAATTATTTGGCCTACATGATGACCCCAATTCTTCTAGAAAATTGCAAAGACATGACCTTGCCAACATCCTATTCGACGAGGATCCAGACTACAGCACTGATGTTCCTCGCCTCTCTTATGCTAAAACAGTTACTGGAATGCTGCTTGAAAAGGAGAACGAAAAGAGGACGGCCGGGTTGCAACTGGTCCTTTCTGTGTGGATGGATTTTCTATTCTACGCGGCCAACCGATGCAGCAGGGAGAACCATGCCAAGAAGCTCAGCAGTGGGGCTGAGTTGACAACAGTCTTGTGGCTTATGGGAGACTACCTTCACCAAGATTACCTCAATAAAAGAGCGGCGCAAGAGGAAGCGGCGAAGGAAAAGGCGAAGCAGGAAGCGGAGGAAAAAGCGAAGGAGGAAGCGGAGGTTTGAATCATGCATCTAGATAACGATTATTGTATCCCCCATTAATTTTAGGCAAAATTAGTTCTGTACCATCAAGATTTCGCGACTTCAGAACAACACCATTCAATCTTGCTGGTTCAATTTAATAACGCTGGAATGTCTTCTCCGCTAATGTTACCTTACCTTACCGTCTCCCATCACTATCTTCCGTGGTCTTCCACTTCTTCCAGTCTAAGGTAGCCTCCTTTGGCAAGATGATTGTGCTAACTGAAGCCCATCCTCGAAAATCCTGATCACCTTATGCTGTACGTGGTCATCCTGCCCCTTTGTTGTGCGCAGTGCCTCCAACCTCTCCACGACCATGGCCCTGAGCACCGCAGCGTTGTCTTATCAACGCGAACGCAGTTTCTTTGCTCAATAGTGGTGGTTTCTTTGCTCAAGAATTATCCGCGTTAATTCCCGTGCAGTTTCTTTGCTCAATTGTGGTGGTTTCATGGGCTAATTAAAATTTAGTTTTAGCAATTTTTATGAGTGGAGCACCATTGAATGACCAAAATTCCTCCGGCTTGGATGTTATCTCAACTCCAACCCAACATCCTCTCAAACCCATGGTCCAATTCCACACTGATCCCGCCTTCACTGGCGTGCGGTCAGGAAGTTTTACTTTAACAACAGCGAAGCAGGTGTTGTGGCGCAGTCCCACCACAATTCAGGTTTGAGATGATTTTGGTTTCGGGCTGAGATAACAACGAAGGTGGGATCGGTTTCGTCGGCTTGTCAAGGCGGTCACGGGAAGCTACGAATCAAAAAGGAGGTGGTCGGGCAAAATGGTGCAGTATAACATTTTGCACTCGTCGTGACCAGTCCTCTACTCGGAAGATTGGCCAGGATGGTGGGAAAGAATAGGTTGCTACCAGGCCTTACTCAGAATAGGTTGTACCATCAAACCTGCGAAAATTTGACTGCATTATGGAGTCAGCCTGAGAACCGAAGTCCTAGTCGTCGTCCTAGCAGGAACATCTGTACTATGCTCAAGGAATTATTTAGCCTACACGATGACCACAATGCTTCTAGACAATTGCAAAGAGATGAACTTGCCATCATCCTACGCCATGTGGATCCAGACTACAGCCCTGATGTTCCTCGCCTCTATTATGCTAATAAAGTTACTAGAATGCTGCTTAAAAAGGAGAAAGAAAAGAGGAAGGCCGGGTTAAAACTGGTCCTTTTTGTGTGGATGGATATTCTATTCTACGCGGCCAACCGATGCAGCAGGGAGAACCATGCCAAGAAGCTCAGCAGTGGTGCTGAGTTGACAACAGTCTTGTGGCTTTTGGCAGACTACCTTCACCAATATCACCTCAATAAAAAAGAGAAGGTCGACGAAGCGTAGGACGAAGCGGACGTTTGAATCATGCATCTAGAAAACGATTATTGTATCTCCATTAATTTTTGGCAAAATTGGTTCTGTACCATCAAAATTTCGCGACTTCAGAACAATACCATTCAATCTTGCTAGTTCAATTTAATAATTCACAGACGGTTCTTCATAAGAACTATCTGTGATGTCTTGTATTATCACATACGGTTCGTATAAATAACCTTCTGTGAAAATACCACAGACGGTTATTCGTATAAACCGTCTGTGATACTTACAGCACACACGATTCCTACGAACCGTCTATCATGTAAGCGTCCAGTTTAGCCTCTTTTGTAGTAGTGAGAACCCCATGCAATGACCTAGATCGTTGTCTCTTCGCGACGGCCATAATCATAACAATTGGCGATGACGTGAAGGCATTGTTCTGAACCTCCTCTTGGGCGGATGACAATAGACTTTATGATATTGCGTCCACCATCTACAGAGCATCCATGAGGGAAAAAAGCACCCTACGGACTACCCTAACAAGAAACAACTGGTTGCTTGGCCTAACTTTGATAGACAGTATTACTCCGCAGCACATACATAGCTAGTCTCTATCTGGGGTACACGTCTGTGATTACTCCGCATGAGGCAACCAACAATACAATCACATGGAAACTAACTACCAACGGAATGTACACGGCCGCCTTAGCCTACAAAGCATAGTTCTTAGGGGCGGTTCAAACCACCATAAATCCTCGCCTGGAAAACTTTAGTGTCGCAAAAATGTAAAATCTTCACCTGGTTAGCCGTACAAAATAGGCTATGGACCGCAGATCACCTGGACAAACGTGGCTGGCATAATCATCTGATGTGCCCCCTGTGCAGACGGGAGCCAGAGTCCGCCATACATGTGCTGCTCAGGTGCCACTACACCTCAAGAATCTAGATCTCCATAGCACAGAAGACTACATGCGACTCCTCCAATCCGGCTACCTGACGGACATTTCACTCGGTGCATGAGTGGTGGGAGTCTGTTGTTCTCTAGCTTGGAGCACCGTGAAAAGCCACGGCATCGCTAGTGATGCAAGTCTCTTGGCAAATTTAGAAAGAACAGAACACCCATATTTTTCGATCGATGGCAACTGCACCTTCGCACTTGATCGCTGCCATTAAAGAGGAGGCTGGGGTGTGGGTGCTAGCAGGGGCAAAGAGGCTATAGGAGCTCCTAATAATTATATAACACCTTTAGTTTCTTTTAGACCAGTTCCTGGCCGCTCCTCCTCCTGTCTCTCAAACTCTGCCTGTTTTTGGGTTTTCCAATCTCCCTATGAAGTAATAGAAGGCAGTTCTCCTGCCCAATTTCAAGAGAGAGATGATGTTCACACTTCACTAGAGTATTACATCTTCCATTCATTTTTACCTTTTCTACGATGCCTGAAGCATGCATGAATATGTTAATTAAAAATACAAGATTGTTATATTATGAATGTACTTTTTATGAGAAACAATGATATTGTTTTAACATGACCGGTCTAAATAGTTTTTTATATTGGTAATCGAACTTCGGTCAATTTGACCATGCGCTTGCTAAAACGTCATATTTAACAGAGGAGTATATATCTTTTGACGATATGGTACAAATAACTTTCAGTTACGTAAGTTTTCTCAAAATTTCCCCCCTGCAATTATCTGCAGTTCCCGCCCCATTCCTAATTGTAGTAACAAATGCGATGGTTTTTAACACAAAACAACTGGTCCTAAAGGTCTGACGGTCAAAATGGCAGTTTTCTTGCAGTACTGTAACTCTGCATGAGTCTGCTCCCAGCCGATCATTGTGGTGAGGTGGAACTGTGGAAGAAGTAGTTGAAGATGCAAGCAAGGTGGCATTGAATCTAGTTGTTGAAGATGCAAGCAAGGTGGCATTGAATCTAGTTGTTGAAGATGCAAGCAAGGTGGCATCGAATCTATCTCTCCACTTAGTGCTGTGCATCATGTTTCGTAGTAGTTTTCTGGTGGTTGTTTTGTTCAGGATTCAGCGATGGGTGATGTTTCCCGTTCAATTTTGTTGAGCTGTAGGTCCTGAACATATGTTCTCTGCTGTTTCTTTTTGAATGAAAGGAACTAGCTAGGACATGTTGGTTCTTCAGTCTAAAGAAGGGTATTTGTAAGCATGTACAAATCTCTATCACCGTCTCATTGCGACCAATGTAACAGTATCCTATTAGGTGGTGAAATTGGATACTGCCAACTGGGCAACCAATTCTGGTGGTATCCGTCTCCAACAGACTACAAAGCTTCTTTTTCTTTTCTTAAAAAGAAGACCCTGAAAGCTTCCAACTTGGCATGCCTGCCGACTGTTTGTAGAGACATCAACCTCGGCCGTCTGGCGTCACACGGTTTGGAATTATAGCGTTGATTGATTGGAACCATGGAATTACACACATATAGTACTGTTGGTTGATCGAATGCAGCATGTACGCTGACATGGTCTCAACCTGGAAAAACAATTTTGGTTTAGAAAAAATTTGTACCTCTTCAAAAAATCTGAAATTTGGAAATATCAAAACTTTCATACTTTTTTGAAAAATTTTGGCCAAAAATTCAATCATATTGTTCGGGCAATTTATGCAGTTTGAATTCAAGAAAATCTGATTATATGAAAAGGCAAAATCTCGAAAATCTCATAAACTCGGTCAAATCTCGAAAAAATTTAAATTGATCCGATTTTGTTGGCTGAATTGGTCTTTTCTTAGGGAATCGAAATAACCGAAATTTGGCGAAATTCACAAAATTTCATCCGAATTTTTTCCCTGGTCTCAAAAATAACAAACGCTAATGAGAATATGGGATGATGATATAGTATACCTCACTCCTTTTCTTCTTAGTCTCCTGTTTCTTTCGTTTTCCACCTTATCGAAACTAGCTAGAGCTAGTTCATTAACGTACGCTGGGAGTCAAGTATCGAGTCTCTCTCCTCCTCATTTCCTGTTTCGCTGCTCGTCAGCAGACATTCCTGACCAGTTTGGTCCAGCACTACAGGCCAGCTACTACTGGCGACCTCACTACCCGGTATGTATACTTCACCAGTTGTGATCGATCTCAATTTAGTTAGTTAGCAGCCTTATTTACGACGAATGTATACACGCATTTTACCAACGGGCATTTCGGTGCATGCAGGGGCGATAGCTGGAGTGCCGACGGACCTTTGGAATCGTTATTCGATCCAGTTCGTGGTACTCCTGAGCCTCACACTGCAGGTTGTCCTCCTCGTCTTCGCCGGGATCCGTCGGCGTAAAGCCCACCCCGTGATGAGGATTCCGCTCTGGTCGGCGTACTTGCTGGCGGATTCCACCGCGATATACGCCCTCGGCCACCTCTCCTTCACCAGCGTGCCACGCGAGCACCGGCTCGTCGCGTTCTGGGCGCCGTTCCTCCTGATGCATCTCGGTGGCCCGGACAACATCACCGCCTACGCCCTCCAGGACAACCAGCTCTGGCTTCGCCACCTGCAGACTCTCATCGTGCAGGTCCTCGGAGCCGCATACGTCCTCTACAGACATATCGCTGGCAATGGGTCCTTAGTCCTGGTGGCCACCATCTTGATGTTCGCCGTTGGCTTTGTCAAGTATGCGGAGAGGACGTGGGCGCTCCAGCGTGGCGACATGGCCAGCATCCGGAGCTCTGTCAAGAAGGAATCACCTACCAAATGCCATTTTTACATTGAGGATGAGCCTCCTCAAGGCAAGGGGACGGCCGATGAAGAAGAATTCCTCGTGCGGCATGCCCACTCCCTGTTCCATATCTGTAAGAGTGCAGTAGTAGATTCGTCAGTCGAGACGGCTATAGGTGACCAGGATGCCGAAACATTTAGGAGCGTTCAAAAGAAAGGGAATCATAAGGGCCTTGATGACCATGATGCGGTGATAGCCCTGATGGAGACAGAGCTCTCCCTCTTGTATGACATCCTTTACACCAAGGCAGCCGTGATCCACTCCATGTTGTTTGGCTACCTCATCCGAGCCGCCTCGCCGCTCGCCATTGCTGCATCGCTCCTGCTTTTCCACTTTAGCGGCAAAGATGGCCAAAGCAGAGTTGACGTCGCCATTACGTACGTCCTGTTGGCTGGCGCCTTCCTCCTGGAGATGACATCGCTGCTGAGCGCACTAGGGTCGAGTTGGACGCTTCCCTTTGGCCAAAGCACTAGTTGACATCGCGGTGGAGTTGTATTCGGCATGCAGCTTTGTGTGCTGGAAGATGGGATCGGCTTCGTCGTGTTGTTGTTTCTCTTCACCATTTCGTCAACATCACAGGAATCTGTAGCTACTTCAGACTGTCAAGGAGGTGCTCAGGCACCATGGGTCAGTATAACATGTTGCACCGGTGCACCGGTTCTCACTCGCTAACCAGTCCTCTGTTCGGCAGATTGGCCAAGAAGCTGGACCTCAAGGAGTTGTGGGTCAGGAAGCATTACTCGGGGACCGTTGCGATTCCAGAGAATGTCAAGAAGTCGGTGTACGAACACACAGAGGGAATAATCAGCGAGGGGGACGTGAGCACCCTGGGTATCATCAGGAGTAACTGGGGTAAGAGAACACTGGAGTCTCGTTTGGACAAAGATCGCGGGGAATCCATCAGGGTTGGGGATTATAGTTTGGACGAAGTTCTCAACCATTCCCTCGGTGTTGAGTTTCAAGAGGCAATTATTATTTGGCACATTGGCACCGATGTTTTCCTTGCCGGAAGAAACCGAGCCATGGACATGGCTGAGGATGCAGCGCCCGTTGTGAAGAAGGCAGTCAGGGCACTATCCAACTACATGATGTTCCTCCTCGTGGAACGCCCCGACATGCTACCGGGTATTGCTCAAACTAGGTTGTACGATCGAATCTACGAAAGTTTGGTCAAAGTGTGGCGTGACGCCGGTGAGCACACAACTCGCTGTTCAAGCCTTAGAAACTTCTGCACTATGCTCCAGGAATTATTCCGCCTACATGATGACCCCAGTTGTGCATCTCGGCTCAAGCAAAGAGAGGTGTTCGCTCGCATGCTACCAGAAAACGAGCCACGTTACGACAGCAGTAATGCGCGTCTTCGTTACGCGATCAGGCTTGCCGATGGACTGCTCATCCTCGAGACGGAGCACAAGTTCGACTCGTTAGGACTTGTCCTTGACATGTGGACGGATTTTCTAGTTTACGCAGCCAACCGATGCAGCAGGGAGTCCCATGCCAAGAAGCTCAGCAGTGGAGGTGAGTTTACAACCGTCATCTGGCTTATGACAGAACACTTATACCAAGTCTATCTGGCGGAGCTACTAAAACAAGCCCTCAGGAGGAAGCATGAATCATATGTGGATATTATCTTCTATCACCATTTTATGTTTACGACGATGTTGTATGTAGTGGTAGTATATTATTATGTTTCTTGAATAAAAAAATTGTTTTTTCTTGCTTTGTCCGTGACATTATTCTTGCTTTTTCTTACCATTCTAAGGCAAAATCTTACATCTAAATTCATACCCTTACTTGAGCAACAATCACCGCCCTTAAAATTACAACCAATAGATCCACGGAGGTGCCAACCCGGTCCAAGGCACCACCAGCAATGGTCGGGCGGCAAATCCGAGCACCCGGGGTCGACGCGGCGGACGCGGGCGTGGTGCGGTGGGAGGACAGGGGGGACGGGGGCTCCGGGCAGAAGCAGCGCACAGGAAAGGGCAGGAGAGCGCGGCGGTTCTATTTTGGGAATCCGTCAGGGTTGGGCATCCTAGTTTGGACGAAGTTCTCAGCGGTTCCCTCGGTGTTGAGCTCCAAGAGGGAATTGTTGAATTTCTAGATCCTAGACTCATAAGCATGAACACCTAAGAATCAAAAACGGAGATATGAGTGGACATACCCGATCCGGAGGAGGCCATGAAGGTGAAGTAGAGGTCGCGGTCGGTGAAGGAGTTGGCGACGTGGTCGGTCGGCGTAGGTGAAGGTGTCGGAGTCGTGGACGAGGACGGCGGCGGTCAAGGTGGCAGACGGCGATGTGGAGGTGGCCGGCGGCTTCGGTCTTCGGCCTTCGTCCACTGTAGCGCCCGAAATAGATCGGGTCTGTTGGGGTGTTTTGGGGGGCTAGACTACGTGTAAACCCGCCCCTGCCGAACACCCCTTTGTTTTATATGGCGCTAGATGACCGGGAACGAGACCAAGTCTGTTGGTAGCGCCCCCGATCAGGGCGCGTGAGAGTGGAGGAGTTCCTCCCTGATTTCTCGGACGGCAGTTAGCACCGACGCGATCAATCCAACATTCTCCCCTTTGATCGTAAGGCTAACATCATAAGTCCATCCTTTGATAAAACAGTAGACCAAGGCAATGTGTTGCATGATCAATAAAGTACCATACAACCTCAGTACCTATAGCGCACTATTTATATCTTAGAATGGTTATTCATTATTTTTAATGGGAGTTGGTTTGTTTTTAGGTCCTTTTATCCAGAATCAGAGGCTTTCCAGTAAACCCATGCCGGCAACATGATCACGAAAAATACTGGGTGGTAAGCCTTTAGTAAGCGGATCCGCAAGCATTAATTTAGTACTAATATGCTTAATACTTATGGTTTGATCCTGGATTCTATCTTTCACAACATGATACTTAATGTCAATGTGTTTGGCAGCACCACTTGACTTGTTGTTATTTGCATAAAAGACTACGGGTTCATTATCGCAGTATAAAGTGAGTGGTTTAGAGATGCTGTCTACCACTCTAAGTCCCGGGATAAAATTCTTAAGCCATACAGCCTGCCCGGTAGCCTCATAACATGCCACAAACTCAGCTTGCATCGTTGAAGATACCGTGAGGGTTTGTTTGGAGCTTTTCCACGAGATAGCTCCTCCTGCGAGTGTGAAGATATAACCTGACGTTGATTTCTTAGTATCAACACATCCCGCAAAATCTAAATCTGAATAACCAATAACATCAAGGCTATCAGAAGACTTATATGTGAGCATGAAATGCTTAGTGCCTTGCATATAACGCAAAGCTTTCTTAACGGCTTTCCAGTGGTCCGGTCCTGGATTGGACTGATATCTGCCAAGCATCCCAGTTACAAAAGCTAAATCGGTATATACATACTTGAGCATACATAATGCTTCCGACAACAAGCATAAGGAACCGACTTCATCTGATCAGCTTCATATTGGTTCCTTGGACATTAAAATGTCCCAAACTTATCGCCCTTAACAATAGGAGCAGACGAACCAGAGCACTTATGCATATTGTATTTCTTTAGTACTCTGTCAACGTATGCTTTTTGGGATAAACCCAAAATTTATTTGGACCTATCTCGGTGAATTTCAATGCCAAGAACATAAGAGGCATCACCGAGATCCTTCATATCAAAATTGGATGAAAGAAATCTTTTGGTCTCAAACAGCATGTCCTTATCGCTGCTAGCCAATAAGATATCATCCACATAAAGTACTAAAATGGTGAATTTACTCCCCTTGAACTTAACGTATATACAGTTATCAACTTCATTTTCTTTGAAGTCGAAACTTCTTATGATCTTATCAAATTTGAGGTACCACTGCCTCGACGCTTGTTTTAAGCCATAAATGGATTTCTTAAGTCGACATCCCATGTGCTCCTTGCCTTCCACAACAAAACCTTCCGGTTGAGCCATGTAAACATTTTCTTGCAAGTCGCCATTAAGAAATGCCGTCTTAACATCCATCTGATGTAGCTCTAAATCATAATGAGCTACAAGTGCCATAACAATTATGAATGAATCTTTAGTTGAGACAGGAGAAAATGTGTCATTATAATCAATCACTTCTCTTTGTGAGAAGCCTTTTGCTACAAGCCATGCTTTGAACCTTTCGATATTTCCCTTAGAGTCATGTTTTGTTTTGTAGACCCATTTACGACCTCATCGCTTTGACTCACGAGAATTTCTACTAAGTCCCATACATCATTAGTGCTCATAGACTTTAATTCATCCTCCATGGCTTCAAGCCAATTGGAAGAATGTTCACTCATTATCGCCTCTTTATACGAGGTGGGATCATCTACCTTTCCTATATCGTTAATATCCTCATTCATATAAACAACATAATCATTAGGAATGGCAGATCTTCTCTCCCGCTGTGATTTTCTAAGAGGTTCATTAATTATTTCAGGAGGCTGTTGAGGTTCATCATTAGTTGTAACATTAGGAATTTCAGATACCTCAACAGTCGGTGCAACAACAGCATTTTCTACTGGAGGTGCAACCTCCTGAGGCACAGGAATAAAGATCTCTGGAATGAGCATTGGAATGAGCGTTGGAATGAGCATTGGAATGAGCGGTGCGGGAACATAAACCCGCTTTCCTCAAGATCTATTTTCCTGGGCTCCAGGTCCTCGTTATTTTCTAAGAACACAGCATGTCTTGTTTCTACAAATTTAGTTATCCTATCAGGACAATAAAACCGATACCCTTTGGATCTCTCAGGGTACCCGATAAAATGGCAGCTGACTGTCTTAGGATCTAATTTCTTAATATGTGGATTAAACAACTTAGCTTCAGCACGACAACCCCACACTCGTAAATATTTCATACTCGGTTTTCTCCCAGTCCATAATTCATAAGGTGTTTTAGGTACTGATTTACTGGGAACCCGATTAAGAATGTGTGCAGCTGTCTTTAATACTTCCATCCACAAAACAACATGTAAACTAGAATGGCTAAGCATGCTCCATACCATGTCCATAATTGTACGGTTGCGTCTTTCAGCTACGCCATTCTGCTGAGGTTCGCCCGGCATAGAATACTGGGCAACAATGCCATTTTCCTGAAGGAACTTAGCGAAAGGACCAGGAATTTGCCCATAAGGGGCATGTCTTCCATAATATTCTCCCCCTCGATCCGATCTAACCACTTTGATCTTTAGGTTGTGCTGATTTTCAACTTCAGCCTTAAATATTTTAAATTTATCAAGTGATTCAGATCGATCTTTAATGGGAAAAATATAGCCAGAACGGAGAAATCATCGATGAATGTGATGAACGAATCAAAACCATCCACTGATGTCACAGGAAAAGGATCGCAAATATCAGTATGTATTAATTCTAAAAGTCCTGTCTCATGAGTAGCTCCTTCTTTATTTGTTTTACATATTTTCCTTTAATGCAATCAATGCAGTGGTCTGAGTCAGAGAAATCTAATGGGTGGAGAATGTCTTCTTTGATGAGACGTTCCATTCTCCCCCTCGAAATGTGGCCCAAACGACAGTGCCACAGTTTCGAAGAAGTCTCATCATTTTTGAGTTTAGCATCATACACATTCAATACAGGAGATTCAATCAGGGAAAGCATATAGAGCTTATCTTGTCTAAAAGCAAGACCAACATTATTGGAATTATATTTAAGGATACATTTATTGTCTCCAAAAATACATTTAAAACCTTCATCGTCTAATAAAGAAACTGAAATTAAATTCCTTCTAATGGAAGGAACATAAACTACATTATTCAGACGAATCAGGAAGCCATTGTCTAGAGTCAATGAAACAGATCCGACTGATTTCACTTCGGCTTCCTTTCCATCCGCGACTCTAAGACTTCGCTCCCCTTTCTTAGTGTTGTCGCGGTAAGGAATCCCTGTAAAGAATTGGTAACGTGCACAGTTGCACCTGAGTCAATCCACCAAGCATTAAGGGAGAAATCAGCATAAAGAGTTTCGTCAATAAAAGTAATTGTATCATTACCCCTTTTTGCGAGCCACTTTAGAAAGCCTACACAATCTTTCTGAAAATGCCCTGGCTGTTTGCGTATGGCATTCTCCCCTTTGGATGTCGCAATGAAGCAATATGAGGCTTTGCTGCATTGTGCACTATAGGCCCCGATTTATCAGAGTTGGGGAAGAAATGCAGCTTCTTCTTAGATTTGAAGTCCCCTTGGAACTTCCTTTTATGAGAGCCACCAACATTAAATGCAAAATCTTTCTTTTCTGTTCTTATTCTTTCTTCCTCCTGTACACACATGGCGATCAAATCGCTCATGCTCCACTTTTCTTTCTGAGTGTTGTAATTAATTTTAAAAGCTGTGTACGCAGAAGGAAGTGATGTCATAATGAAATGAACTAGAAAACCATCAGAAATTGCCATATCCATGCCCTTGAGTTTTTTTGCCATATCAGTCATCATCATGATATGTTCTCTTATACTGCCAGACCCATCATATTTAGAGGTTAAGAGCCTCTGAATTAAGGTACTGGCATAAACTTTAGTTGAACCTTTGAATTTCTCCTCAATTGAAGCCATGTAGTCTTTAGCTTTTTCAGAATTAGGGATTGCTCCCCTAATCATGACTGAAATTGAGGTTTTCATGATCATAAGTGATAGGCGATTAGATCGTTCCCATTTTTCAGCATTATCATCATAAATCTTCTTTTTCTCGGCAAAATTTTCCTCACCCTCGGAGGGGGGAACGGGAACGTCTACCCTTAAGGCATAGTCAAGGTCTAAAACTCCAAGGACAACATAAATTCGCTCTCTCCACGAGGAAAAATTGCTCCCCGTGAGCTGCTCAATATTATCAATAGTGGCAGCAACGTTCGAAGCATTAAGTGCTGAATTAAAAATATAGGGCAAAAATTAGAAATAATATATATATATATATATATATATATATATATATATATATATATATATATATATATATATATATATATATTGCATGTAATTAACCCTACGTTGGTCCGATTAATAACATGCATAAAAATTACGATTCTAATTCATATCACCGTTGGGCAGAAAATGAAAAAGAACTCAATAACTATGGCGACATACGATTATAAACAACGTTGGTCAGAATATAATCATATGAATACATAATGCCAAAATTAATCATAAAGTCTCAAATTTAAATATCCCATTGGTTCAATTTAAATTTGAGATTATTCATTAAAATATGGTAATGATACATCATAATTGATCCATTTAATTAAATTTAAAACAATGCATAAAAATATACTAAAAATAAATGCACTGAAAATTAAAATTATGCCAAAAAATGACATCATAAGAAAATTTGGGTTAAAATTTAGCCTCAAAATAAAATTTGGGCTGAAAAATCAGCTCTAAAGGAAATATTGGGCTGAAAATCGGCCCCTTTATAAAATTCGGGCCGAAAATCCCCGCCAGGCCAAAAAACATCCGCGACCGGCCCAAAAAAAAACATGCGCTCGCTCGCCCGAGAAGCGGCCCAAATCGCGCCGGCCCATCCCCGCGTGGCTCGAACACTCCACGCCAGCCCGCACCGCTAGATGGCGATCGGACGGCTTGACGCCTTGCGCCGCCCAATGCATTCCAAATTAAAGAGAAGGGCGTCGTCCGATCGGACGGACGGCCGGATTTAGTTAGAATATAAAGGCTGGAAAACCCTAACCCTAACTCATTCTTACCCGCATCCATCCGGAAAAAACGGCGCAAGCGGGAGGGCGAGTGGCGGCGCACTCGGCTCGCGGGTGGAGGGCGCGACGCACGGGGGGAGGGGCGACGGCGCAGATTTATTTCTAAGTCTAAGCATCAACAAAACCTTAATCCCTAGATCGAGCATAAACACCTAACCTTAATACTTGGAGTAGAAGCATCAACACTTACCCGAACCGGATGAGGAAGCCATAGTGGTGAATAGATGCGGTCGGTGAGGGTGACAGTGGGGTTGTCGACCGCCGGCGGTGGTGACGGAGGTCGGCCGGCGTCGGAGAAGAAGATGGTGATGGCGTCAGGCCGGTCTGTAGTCGTCGGAGCCGTGGACTGAGCGGTAGCCGACCTTCGTTCACCTGGGCGCTAACAATAGATCGGATCTGTGCGGGTCAGTTTTAGACTTGAACGACTAACTTCAAGCCTGCTGTGAACCCTACTTTTTATAGCGCTGGTGACCGGGACCAAAACCAGTATTGTTGGTGGTGCCCCCGATCAGGGCGCGTGAGAGTGGAGGAGTTCCTCCCTGATTTCTCGGACGGCAGTTAACCAACGCGATCAACCCAACATTCTCCCCTTTGATCGTAAGGCTAACATCATAAGCTCATCCTTTGATAAAACAGCACACCAAGGCAATATGTTGCATGGTCAATAAAGTACCATACAACCTCAGTACCTATAGTGTACTAATTTTTATTTTAGAATGGATATTCATTATTCTTAATGGGAGTTGGTTTGTTTTTAGATCCTTTTATCCAGAATCAGAGGCTTTCCAGTAAACCCATGCGGCAACATGATCACGAAAAATACTGGGTGGTAAGCCTTTAGTAAGCGGATCCGCAAGCATTAACTTAGTACTAATATGCTTGATACTTATGGTTTGATCCTGGATTCTATCTTTCACAACATGATACTTAATGTCAATGTGTTTGGCAAGACCACTTGACTTGTTGTTATTTGCATAAAAGACTTGGGTTCATTATCGCGAGATAAGGTGAGTGGTTTAGAGATGTTGTCTACCACTCTAAGTCCCGGATAAAATTCTTAAGCCATCTGACTGCCTGTAGCCTCATAACATGCCACAAACTCAGCTTGCATCGTTGAAGATGCCGTAAGGGTTTATTTGGAGCTTTTCCACGAAATAGCTCCTCCTGCGAGTGTGAAGATATAACCTGACATGGATTTCTTAGTATCAACACATCTCGCAAAATCTGAATCTGAATAACCAATAACATCAAGGCTATCAGAAGACTTATATGTGAGTATGAAATGCTTAGTGCCTTGCATATAACGCAAAGCTTTCTTAACGGCTTTCCGAGTGGTCCGTCCTGGATTGGGCCGATATCGCCAAGCATCCGGTTACAAAAGCTAAATCGTATGTACATACTTGAGCATACATAATGCTTCCGACAATGAAGCATAAGGAACCGACTTCATCGATCGACTTCATGTTGGTTCCTTGGATATTGAAATATCCCAAACTTATCGCCCTTAACAATAGGAGCAAAGTAGTCGAGCACTTATGCATATTGTATTATTCATCAACGGCTTTATCGTGAGAGAAAAGAGAGAGAGGAGAGCGGACGGTCGGATGAGCGATGCGACGCAATGAAGAAATCAGGACCGTCGGATGGAGAGCGAAGGGGTTGGCGAAGATGGACGCATCGAGATTAGATCGAGCCGTAGAAATTAAATTTGATTTAGATTTTCGAAAACACGAGAAAATTCAATAAAGCTCGAAAATATAAAATTAATTCCAAAAGTTCCAGAAAATTCAAAGAACT
Source organism: Bonia amplexicaulis (assembly GCA_036346245.1). NCBI lineage: Eukaryota > Viridiplantae > Streptophyta > Magnoliopsida > Poales > Poaceae > Bonia > Bonia amplexicaulis. The sequence goes on from CM070744.1 coordinate 1,220,095, forward strand.
TCACGGAGACATTTTGGACTTAATAAAATATTTCCAACTACTGTTAGTATTTTAATTTTCATACTTAAAATACTTTTTACTTTAAAATAGATTTTAAAACTCAAGAAAACTCGAACACCAAATAAAGGACAACTAAATCCAAATAATTAATTTGACATAGGATTTTTACAGAAAATCAAAATATCATTTATTTAATAATATTTTTTAATTTTACTTTAAATTACTTTTCAAATCTAGCTTTCTAAAAGCGTAAAATCGGGCAAACAAAATTCAAATTTCACACAAACAAAACTCTTATTTTTATTTTAAACTAAATTAATTTAATTTTATATTAAACAAATTTTTTTCTCCAAAATTTTGGAATAAACAATTTGGTTGTTACAAGCTACCCCCCTTACAAAGAATCTCGTCCCCGAGATTCGGACGGACTAGGAAAAAGAAAGGAGAGGGAAACTCTATTCTTGGTTCCTCATTGTGCTCTCAAGCCGCTTCTGATTCTGTTTGGGTGCTCCTCTGCACCTTAGAGAATTTGATAGTCTTGCTTCATGATTCTAACTTGTTCTCCGGTACAATGAAGTATTCCTTTAACTGAGAAATACGGAAGACAACAACAAATCGGAGTGGTACATCTTTAGTCGGACCTAAGCTCGGGTTAACTTCAATTGCCCTTATCTTATCGATTAATCTGAATTCCACCAAAAGGGCTTAACTTCCGAAAATGTTCATCCGAGAAAGACATAATTACTTCAACTTCCAAAATGCTTGACTTTCTATCAAGAATCCAATAACATTGTAATTTGTGATATCCACCAATTGCTTTATGATCATTATCCAATGCCTTTAGAGATACAACTCCAATCATAATCCACCTTCTAGTAATCATCAATAAATTTCAAGATCCTAGATCAATTTAATAGGCAATCACCGATCTCTTGATCCTTCATATCAAAATTGGATGAAAGAAATCTCTTGGTCTCAAACATCTTGTCCTTATCTAATTAATCCCATTAGCTCTAGCCAATACGATATCATCCACATAAAGTACTAAGATGGTGAATTTACTCCACTAGTATCCACAACTTAACATATATGCGATATCAACTTCGCTTTTCTTTGAAGTCGAAACTTCTTATGATCTTATCAAATTTGAGGTACCAATCCCTCGATGCTTGTTTTAAGCCATAAATTGATTTCTTAAGTCATATACTCGGGTCTCCAAAATTCTCCAAACTTGCATCCGATATGCTCCTTGCCTTCCACGACAAAACCTTTGTCGGGACCCCGGATTCCTCGCTCCTTCACCAAAATCCGGACCCTCCGTATATTACAAAGACTAGTCCCGACTATCAAAGCTAGTGCACATCTCTGCTTAACAAATGATGATTACATTGCCAAAGACGAATATTACAATATTAAAGAGAGTACTGACCAAAGGTCTTACAACACAAATGAGGTTTCTAGTCCTCACAAAAACAAGAAACACAGCGGAAGCAAATAAACTTTGATAAAATCCCATCAATACGCCACAGGCAATTGACTGGGGAGCGCGACCTAAACGTCTGAAATCCTTCATCAAATCCAACCGCAGAGTAGTCGTAGCCTCCTTCTTGAGCTTCATACTCCACTGAGATATATTTTAGGTGTAGCATGTGAGTACATAAAGTACTCCGCAAGTCTTGGGAAAATGCAATAGATGCAAGGTTTAACAAAGAGGGCTATATGGCTCTTTTGCACAAAGCGACATTTTATTTCCAATACTAATAACTATTTTTGAAAGCGACAGATTAACTGAAGTATTTACTCTAACTAAAATCATTAAGCATTTTTAATCATAAAGATTCTACCACCAAGTTTGATACTACGGGTTCCAACCACCCACACTGGTTCCGACCACTAGACAAATTCCCGAGAGTTCCATCCACTCTGGATTCCCAAAACTTTGTTTTAAACCAAAATAAAGATCTACCATGTGAAAGCATTCCTTGCCCGCCCTTGACCGTGGGCACGGCTATTCGAATAGTTTTACACTCTGCAGAGGTTGTACACTTTACCCACAAGAGATAAGTCATCTTAATAGCCAACATGCTTCCTTAGGCATGAGACCCAGATAATAGGCATGAGACCCAGATAACATATCACAAAGCTTTTACCTTACTCCAGTCTAGCTAGACACCACCCGCTGAGGTTTCACCGCTGAAGGGTTAACCACCCGCACGAAAGCCCCTCTTGCGCCGTATGAGTACAAGAACTCTGTCCCTCATCGTGAATAACCAAGAACCACGGTATCCACTTTCCATCGGTGGTACCTAAACTAGTCTATTATAAGTTAATCGCCTAGGTCGTACCCATATAGACATGTGGTTGTACGGTAGTGCTCAGACTGGACAAACACAAGCGTCGGTCCTTAATTGACTAGGGCGGAACATACACTTTTCAAGATCTCGTGCTAACCGCACCAATCCAAACCAACCATCCGCCCTGGTCTAAAACAATTTTCACAATTTAATTCATTTCACATGAACAGAGGCAACACCATTTGCCATTCGATTCTGAATAACCAGAAGTCTAGATCATTGAAGTAACATTTCTCATTCCAAGGTTACCAAAGGTTATAAAGCATGTCTAAGCATTTTACTACCGCTACAACATTTACTATAGTTTTATAATAATCTCATTATTGAGACAAAGGTGATCCTAGGGTTACAAGGGTACATGGTATTCAAAGTTCAATCGAGGGCATAACAATAATTGGGATATCTAATACCTTAAGATAGAAATTAACATTTTATGTAACATAGCAAATGCAATAAATTTAAAATATTCAAAAACATTTCGCAATCATAGGTTCAAGATGGTCAAAGGAGACTTGCCTTCTTGCACACTGTCTTAACGTCCTTGCTGCTGCTTAGAATATTCTTCTGCGACGTTGAGTTCTACGCGCGAAACGACAAATACAAATAAACAATAAATACAAATAAAATCACAAAAATATATAATATATACTGGAAGAAAGGTTATGATTTTAGATGAATTTAGGAGAAAGAATCAACAGATTCGGAGTTCGAATGAGGGAGAACGGATATCTGGAAGTTTTAGATATCACATGAAATGATAACAAAATCTGAGAATTCCTTTTTGAACAGTACGGTGCCGATTGGTGGCGAGGTGGCGGCGAACGGTCAAAATGGAACCCCAGCGACGAGGCGAAGGTGGTGACATGGGTATGGAGGCGAGGAACGGTGACAATCACCGGCGGCGAGGGAAAAACGACAGCGACAACGTGGTTATGACAAGCAGGATGGAGAGATAGTACCGGGTATGGAATGTGCATATGTAAAGTGAGCATGGGGTAGAACATGGTATGATGAAGCTAGAAAAATTATTGGCTAGGCTGAAACTTTATCGGAGACGATACAATCGACGTTTGAACGACGACGGTAGAGAAAAAGGAAAAACTTGATATCTTCGTGCTCGGTGAAGCGAATCCAAAACCATTTGAAAGGTAACTACCTGGGATGGTTTGGCACGATATGACGCGAACGGATTGGGGAAAACACCAACGGATAGACGGAGACACGAGATGCCATTGGCGGCCATGGCGAGGTGTCGGAGGCAAAAATTTGTGGAGGCTTTTCGGAGAAACGGAAGGAAGCACGGCGTAGAACGCGGCGAGGCAAGTCTAAGAAAAATTACGGCACAGGCTAAAACTCAGCAGAGACGACGAATCGACCTCGGGAGTCAAAAACAGTCATTTTCGCGGACAATTCAATTTCTGACAATTGGCTCCACGAAAAATTAAATAAAAATGATAGGTAAATTACTTGGAGGCTAGGACATGATATGACGCGAACAAAAATCAAAGCGCTTACCAAAAAGTGGTGTACGCGCGAAGGTACAGTTTCAGCGTCTGGCTCGACCAGGTCGGCAGAGACTCGGGGAATCTTCGAGTGAAGGTGATGGTAGCATGGCGTAGAATGCGTCGAGGCGAACTCAACGGTACAGACGGCTCGGCCAACGGGCATCGGATGGTGACGAAACATGGCGGAGAAGACATTTGGCGTCCGACAGGTTGGCATCGGCATTCCGGGCAAACGGAGAGGAGTTAGAGGGTGAGGTTTACGGCGAAACGAAGAGGAGAACGTCAGGAACACAATGCTCACCTCGGTTTTGATGGAACACGTGTGGTCGGCTCGCAAAGAGGAGAGAAGCGACGACGCGGTTTGGCCACGGTGGTCCGGCGATGCTCCGGTGATGCTCCGGTGAAGGCGAGGTGAGCAACACGTAGAACGCGAGAAGACAAAACCAATGGTGTGGTCAAAAGTGACCGGACTCCACTGTAGGCGGCGAAATCGGCCGAAGAACGACGCTCGGTTCACAAAAGTAAAATGGAGATTGTGGAGAGAAGAAAGAGAGTGGGGACTTGAAATTTTCGGGGGTGGATGAGGATTAGAAGGGGCACACGGTGCTCCCTTTCATTGGGGCGGAGGTGAACGAATGTCTTTCGGTGGCGGTTCGTTTTCTCGCGAAAATGCATATGAAGGAGTGGGGAAACGGTTGGGAATGGAATGCCCTTGATGAGAGGAAGTTAAGGCATTTGATTTCGCGAAAAACGGTTGAGAAAATCAAAAGTTACGGAGGTTTGAATGGAACTGCCATGGCGGTTGCGTGCGTCGCCTGCGCGAACGCGCTGGGAAGATGAACAGTGTCTTGTGTGTCAGGAATAAGTGCTAGGGAGGATGAAATATTATTTGAGAAAGGAAAGAAGCAGACATTGGTGGCTCGTTTCCTGGGAATGTTATTGTTAAGCGTGCTTCTCCTATAGCGATGGGTGACTCAACGGGAATTTTTTTTTTAAATTGAGCTCAAACAAACTTCAAAAAAAATCTAAAAATAATTTCGAAAATTCCTTGAGACGCAAGGAACTCAAATAAAATATTTTTCGCAAATATTAATATTTAATTTAATGTTTTTAAATAAAAATTCTAATTAAGCTTTAGTTTAATCCAAATAAATTCAAATATTCTAAAAATTTGAAAATATGATATAAATGGATAGATTAGCATTTTAGAAGAATTTAGAAATTTAAATGGGCTCAATCGAGTTAAAACGAAAAAGAACGGGCTCTCGGAAGTTTGAAAAGAGACAAAAGAATAAACCGATTTTCTGGAATTATTTTTGAACTGAAAAATCAAATTATGTTGTCATCAAGGAAAATGATTTTCAAATGAATTATTTTTCGATGGAAAAGGAATTTATGACGTCAGCAAGGATTTTGATTTTCTAACCAAATTATTTTTGTAAAGAAAAATGATTTTATTCACTGACCGGTTTTATCAGCGAGAGAGAAAAGAGAGAGAGGAAAGAGCGGACGGTCGGATGAGCGATGCGACGCAATGAAGAAATCAGGACCGTCGGATGGAGAGCGAAGGGGTTAGGCGAAGATGGACGCACGAGATTAGATCGAGCCGTAGAGAATTAAATTTGATTTAGATTTTCAGAAAACACCAGAAAATTCAATAAAGCTCAGAAAAATATAAAATTAATTCCAAAAGTTCCAGAAAAATTCAAAGAACTTCCTGGAGACATTTTGGACTTAATAAAAATATTTCCAACTACTGTTCGTATTTTAATTTTCATACTTAAAATACTTTTTACTTTAAAAATAGATTTTAAAACTCAAGAAAAACTCAGAACACCAAATAAAGGACAACTAAATCCAAATAATTAATTTGACATAGGATTTTTACAGAAAATCAAAATATCATTTTATTTAATAATATTTTTTTAATTTTTACTTTAAATTACTTTTCAAATCTAGCTTTCTAAAAGCAGAAAATCAGGGCAAACAAAATTCAAATTTCACACAAACAAAACTCTTATTTTTATTTTAAACTAAATTAATTTAATTTTATATTAAACAAATTTTTTTTTCTCCAAAATTTTGGAATAAACAGCTGGGCTGTTACAAGCTACCCCCCTTACAAAGAATCTCGTCCCCGAGATTCGGACGGACTAGGAAAAAGAAAGGAGAGGGAAACTCTATTCTTGGTTCCTCATTGTGCTCTCAAGCCGCTTCTGATTCTGTTTGGGTGCTCATCTGCACCTTAGAGAATTTGATAGTCTTGCTTCATGATTCTAACTTGTTCTCCGGTACAATGAAGTATTCCTTTAACTGAGAAATACGGAAGACAACAACAAATCGGAGTGGTACATCTTTAGTCGGCTGCAAGCTCTGGGTTAACTTCAATTGCCCTTATCTTATCGATTAATACAGAATTCCACCAAAAAGGGCTTAACTTCCGAAAATGTTCATCCGAGAAAGACATAATTACTTCAACTTCCAAAAATGCTTGACTCCAATATCATATACCTCAAATGCACCTTATTGATTTCACAAATAATCCCATAACTTTTATTCTTTGCTCTAATTTGAATCGATGACAAACCATAGAATTTTTCTATCAAGAATCCAATAACATTGTAATTTGTGATATCCACCAATTGCTTTATGATCATTATCCAATCCAATAGATCCACAACTCCGATCAAATAATCCAACCTTCTAGTAATCATCAATAAATTTCAAGATCATCTAATCAATTTAATATTCAATAATCCACCAACATCGATCTCTTGAAAATCCTCATTTTGGTTCCACCAAATTTGAATGAATTCAAATACCTCAATTAATTCTTATCGAACAATGTATCTCCCATAATTAATTTAAATCCTCCAGATTATCCATTTGAACATCCTTAAATGATCTAATTAATCCCATTAGCTCAAATCCAACTATCTAGCAATGATCTATTAAATCCACCAAATTCAAATTGACATATCATAGTCCACTTTGCAATGATAAAATTAATCCACCAAGATATCTAAATGTGTTATCTTCTAGAACTCCACTAGTATCCACTCATCATCAATAGGTCCACCAAACTCTGATAATCAATTAACTCCACAAAATTCATCCAATCTTCATGATTCAATCAAATCACCCCAAAATAGATATCATGAATTGTTTATGATAATTCAACTTCTTAATCTTTTAATCTCTCCCTTTACTGGATCAATCTCTTAATACTATTTCTCCAACGATCACAAATAATCCCTTCAACAAAAACTTCTTTTACATCCAATTGCTCCTTTCAATCCTAGATAATAAATCCAAGGCAAAGTTTAGACTTTTCTCATGATCTAAATAGCTCTTCCAAGTTCAACTTTGTACTTATTCTCTAGTCAATCCACAAAGATGACACTCTTTAGATTTATCATCAATTGGTATCCACAAATATAACTTTTCATCTCAATCCTCTCGAATATTATCCAATCTTGCCAATTCTACAACCAAATATATCACACTAGCAATAATTCTCCAAATTAACTAACTTGACATCCACTGATTATGACAGCTTTCCCGACAAGAGTACTTTCCATAAATTTGTTGTCTTTCATATACTCTGGGTCTCCAAAAATTCTCCAAACTTGGATTGCAGTGAAAGAATTGGAACTTGCACTGTTGCGGTAACTAGGTTAGCAAAAGATAAGAGGGAAGTAGCATAGATAAGAGATCAGGGGAACGACTAAACACCAGCATAAACGAAACATAGCTTGAAATTAAAATAGTTTTGAAGGATGACTGTATACAAGTATACAAAGACTTGGTACAGTGCATCTAGCACACAAACAAGTAATATACAAGCGTTCTAAAATCGTAGGACTTTACTTGGGCACTACCACTAAAGAACTAATCCTCGCTCCTTCACGATGATGTGCTTCTCCAAGTGCAATCTTATTGAGCCATCTATAGAAATTATAGAGGGAAGGGAATACAATTATCATTTCAAAAAGGAAATAAGTAGATAGAGAAGGAGGAATACCATGACGAAGGTAAGGATAGAAAGAAGAGAAAAGATGAGGATAGCACATTATTAAAATTTTATTTTATAAAATAAATTTTGAAGCTCTTCTACTAACGACTATTCTAACTAGGTCACGTCCTACAGTCAAATTGGCTCTGATACCATCTCTGTCGGGACCCCGGATTACCAAATCCGGACCCTCAGGTATTACAAAGACTAGTCCCAGATCAAAGCTAGTGCACACAGTTAAACAGTGATGATTACATTGCCAAAGACGAATATTACAATATTAAAGAGAGTACTGACCAAAGGTCTTACAACACAAATGAGGTTTCTAGTCCTCACAAAAACAAGAAACACAGCGGAAGCAAATAAACTTTGATAAAATCCCATCAATACGCCACAGGCAATTGACCGGGAGCGACCTAAACGTCTGAAATCCTTCATCAAATCCAACCGCAGAGTAGTCGTAGCCTCCTTCTTGAGCTTCATACTCCACTGAGATATATTTTAGGTGTAGCATGTGAGTACATAAAGTACTCATAAGTCTTGGGAAAATGCAATAGATGCAAGGTTTAACAAAGAGGGCTATATGGCTCTTTTGCACAAAGCGACATTTTATTTCCAATACTAATAACTATTTTTGAAAGCGACAGATTAACTGAAGTATTTACTCTAACTAAAATCATTAAGCATTTTTAATCATAAAGATTCTACCACCAAGTTTGATACTACGGGTTCCAACCACCCACACTGGTTCCAGCCACCAGGACAAATTCCCCGAGAGTTCCATCCACTCTCGGATTCCCAAAAACTTTGTTTTTAAACCAAAAATAAAGATCTACCATGTGAAAGCATTTCTTGCCCGCCCTTGACCGTGGGCACGGCTATTCGAATAGTTTTACACTATGCAGAGGTTGTACACTTTACCCACAAGAGATAAGTCATCTTAATAGCCAACATGCTTCCTTAGGCATGAGACCCAGATAACATATCACAAAGCTTTTACCTTACTCCAGTCTAGCTAGACACCACCACCGAGGTTTCACCGTGAAGGGTTAACCACCCGCACGAAGCCCCTCTTGCGCCGTATGAGTACAAGAACCTGTCCCTCACTGTGAATAACCAAGAACCACGGTATCCACTTTCCATCGGTGGTACCTAAACTAGTCTATTATAAGTTAATCGCCTAGGTCGCACCCATATAGACATGTGGTTGTACGGTAGTGCTCAGACTGGACAAACACAAGCGTCGGTCCTTAATTGACTAGGGCGGAACATACACTTTTCAAGATCTCGTGCTAACCGCACCAATCCAAACCAACCATCCGCCCTGGTCTAAAACAATTTTCACAATTTAATTCATTTCACATGAACAGAGGCAACACCATTTGCCATTCGATTCTGAATAACCAGAAGTCTAGATCATTGAAGTAACATTTCTCATTCCAAGGTTACCAAAGGTTATAAAGCATGTCTAAGCATTTTACTACCGCTACAACATTTACTATAGTTTTATAATAATCTCATTATTGAGACAAAGGTGATCCTAGGGTTACAAGGGTACATGGTATTCAAAGTTCAATCGAGGGCATAACAATAATTGGGATATCTAATACCTTAAGACGAAATTAACATTTTATGTAACATAGCAAATGCAATAAATTTAAAATATTCAAAACATTTCGCAATCATAGGTTCAAGATGGTCAAAGGAGACTTGCCTTCTTGCACACCGCCTTAACGTCCTTCTTCGCTTAGAATATTCTTCTGCGACGTTGAGTTCTACGCTAAACGACAAATACAAATAAACAATAAATACAAATAAAATCACAAAAATATATAATATATACTGGAAGAAAGGTTATGATTTTAGATGAATTTAGGAGAAAGAATCAACAGATTCGGAGTTCGAATGAGGGAGAACGGATATCTGGAAGTTTTAGATATCACATGAAATGATAACAAAATCGAGAATTCCTTTTGAACAATGCGGTGCCGATTGGTGGCGAGGTGGCGTGAACGGTCAAAATGGAACCCCAGCGACGAGGCGAAGGTGGTGACATGGGTATGGAGGCGAGGAACGGTGACAATCACCGTCGGCGAGGGAAAAACGACAGCGACAACGTGGTTATGACAAGCAGGATGGAGAGATAGTACCGGGTATGGAATGTGCATATGTAAAGTGAGCATGGGGTAGAACATGGTATGATGAAGCTAGAAAAATTATTGGCTAGGCTAAAACTTTATCGGAGACGATACAATCGACGTTTGAACGACGACGGTAGAGAAAAAGGAAAAACTTGATATCTTCGTGCTCGGTGAAGCGAATCCAAAACCATTTGAAAGGTAGCTACCGGGATGGTTTGGCACGATATGACGCGAACGGATTGGGGAAAACACCAACGGATAAAACACGAGATGCCATTGGCGGCCATGGCGAGGTGTCGGAGGCAAAATTTGTGGAGGCTTTTCGAAACGGAAGGAAGCACGGCGTCGCGGCGAGGCAAGTCTAAGAAAATTACGGCACAGCTAAAACTCAACAGAGACGCATTTAATCGACCTCGGGGTCAAAACAATCATTTTCGCGACAATTCAATTTCTGACAATTGGCTCCACGAAAAATTAAATAAAAATGATAGGTAAATTACTTGGAGGCTAGGACATGATATGACGCGAACAAAAATCAAAGCGCTTACCAAAAAGTGGTGTACGCGCGAAGGTACAGTTTCAGCGTCTGGCTCGACCAGGTCGACAGAGACTCGGGGAATCTTCGAGTGAAGGTGATGGTAGCATGGCGTAGAATGCGTCGAGGCGAACTCAACGGTACAGACGGCTCGGCCAACGGGCATCGGATGGTGACGAAACATGGCGGAGAAGACATTTGGCGTCCGACAGGTTGGCATCGGCATTCCGGGCAAACGGAGAGGAGTTAGAGGGTGAGGTTTGCGGCGAAACGAAGAGGAGAACGTCAGGAACACAATGCTCACCTCGGTTTTGATGGAACACGTGTGGTCGGCTCGCAAAGAGGAGAGAAGCGACGGCGCGGTTTGGCCACGGTGGTCCGGCGATGCTCCGGTGATGCTCCGGTGAAGGCAAGGTGAGCAACACGTAGAACGCGAGAAGACAAAGCCAATGGTGTGGTCAAAAGTGACCGGACTCCACTGTAGGCGGCGAAATCGGCCGAAGAACGACGCTCGGTTCACAAAAGTAAAATGGAGATTGTTGAGAGAAGAAAGAGAGTGGGGACTTGAAATTTTCGGGGGTGGATGAGGATTAGAAGGGGCACACGGTGCTCCCTTTCATTGGGGCGGAGGTGAACGAATGTCTTTCGGTGGCGGTTCGTTTTCTCGCGAAAATGCATATGAAGGAGTGGGAAACGGTTGGGAATGGAATGCCCTTGATGAGAGGAAGTTAAGGCATTTGATTTCGCGAAAAACGGTTGAGAAAATCAAAAGTTACGGAGGTTTGAATGGAACTGCCATGGCGGTTGCGTGCGTCGCTTCTTGTGACGCTACTGGGAAGATGAACAGTGTCTTGTGTGTCAGGAATAAGTGCTAGGGAGGATGAAATATTATTTGAGAAAGGAAAGAAGCAGACTTGGTGGCTCGTTTCCTGGGAATGTTATTGTTAAGCGTGCTTCTCCTATAGCGATGGGTGACTCAACGCGAATTTTTTTTTTAAATTGAGCTCAAACAAACTCCAAAAAAAAATCTAAAAATAATTTCGAAAATTCCTTGAGACGCAAGGAACTCAAATAAAATATTTTTTGCAAATATTAATATTTAATTTAATGTTTTAAATAAAAATTCTAATTAAGCTTTAGTTTAAACCAAATAAATTCAAATATTCTAAAAATTTGAAAATATGATATAAATGGATAGATTAGAATTTTAGAAGAATTTAGAAATTTAAATGGGCTCAATCGGAGTTAAAACGAAAAAGAACGGGCTCTCGGAAGTTTGAAAAGAGACAAAAGAATAAACCGATTTTCTGGAATTATTTTTGAACTGAAAAATCAAATTATGTTGTCATCAAGGAAAATGATTTTCAAATGAATTATTTTTCGATGGAAAAGGAATTTATGACGTCAGCAAGGATTTTGATTTTCTAACCAAATTATTTTTGTAAAGAAAAATGATTTTATTCACTGACCGGTTTTATCAGCGAGAGAGAAAAGAGAGAGAGGAAAGAGCGGACGGTCGGATGAGCGATGCGACGCAATGAAGAAATCAAGACCGTCGGATGGAGAGCGAAGGGGTTAGGCGAAGATGGACGCACGAGATTAGATCGAGCCGCAGAGAATTAAATTTGATTTAGATTTTCAGAAAACACCAGAAAATTCAATAAAGCTCAGAAAAATATAAAATTAATTCCAAAAGTTCCGAAAATTCAAAGAACTTCCGGAGACATTTTGGACTTAATACAAATATTTCAACTACTATTCGTATTTTAATTTTCATACTTAAAATACTTTTACTTTAAAAATAGATTTTAAAACTCAAGAAAAACTCAGAACACCAAATAAAGGACAACTAAATCCAAATAATTAATTTGACATAGGATTTTTACAGAAAATTAAAATATCATTTTATTTAATAATATTTTTTTAATTTTTACTTTAAATTACTTTTCAAATCTAGCTTTCTAAAAGCGAAAATCGTGGCAAACAAAATTCAAATTTCACACAAACAAAACTCTTATTTTTATTTTAAACTAAATTAATTTAATTTTATATTAAACAAATTTTTTTTTCTCCAAAATTTTGGAATAAACAGCTGGCCGTTACAACCTTCCGGTTGAGCCATGTAAACATTTTCTTGCAAGTCGTCATTAAGAAATGTCGTCTTGACATCCATCTGATGTAGCTCTAAATCATAATGAGCTACAAGTGCCATAACAATTCTGAATGAATCTTTAGTTGAGAAAGGAGAAAAAGTATCATTATAGTCAATCCCTTCTCTTTGTGAAAAGCCTTTTGATACAAGCCTTGCTTTGAACCTTTCGATATTTCCCTTAGAGTCATGTTTTGTTTTGTAGATCCATTTATAGCCTACTGTTTTGACTTCGTCAGGAATTTCTACTAAGTCCCATACATCATTAGTGCTCATAGACTTTAATTCATCCTCCATGGCTTCAAGCCATTTAGAAGAATGTTCACTCATTATAGCCTCCTTATAAGAGGTGGGATCATCTACCTTTCCTATATCGTTAATATCCTCATTCATATAAACAACATAATCATTAGGAATGGCAGATCTTCTCTCCCGCTGTGATCTTCTAAGAGGTTCATTAATTATTTCGTGAGGTCGTTGAGGTTCATCATTAGTTGTAACATTAGAATTTCGATACCTCAACGATCGGTGCAACAACAAACATTTTCTCTGGAGGTGCAACCTCCTGAGGCACCGGAATAAAGATCTCTGGAATGAGCGTTGGAATGAGCGTTGGAATGAGCATTGGAATGAGCGGTGCGGGAACATAAACCCGCTTTTCCTCAAGATCTATTTTCCTGGGCTCCAGGTCCTCGTTATTTTCTAAGAACACAGCATGTCTTGTTTCTACAAATTTAGTTATCCTATCAGGACAATAAAACCGATACCCTTTGGATCTCTCAGGGTACCCGATAAAATGGCAATGATTGTCTTAGGATCTAATTTCTTAATATGTGGATTAAACAACTTAGCTTCAGCACGACAACCCCACACTCGTAAATATTTCATACTCGGTTTTCTCCCAGTCCATAATTCATAAGGTGTTTTAGGTACTGATTTACTGGGAACCCGATTAAGAATGTGTGCAGCTGTCTTTAATGCTTCCATCCACAAAACAACAGGTAAACTAGAATGGCTAAGCATGCTCCGTACCATGTCCATAATTGTACGGTTGCGTCTTTCAGCTACGCCATTCTGCTGAGGTTCGCCCGACATAGAATACTGGGCAACAATGCCATTTTCCTGAAGGAACTTAGCGAAAGGACCAGGAATTTGCCCATAAGGGGCATGTCTTCCATAATATTCTCCCCCTCGATCCGATCTAACCACTTTGATCTTTAGGTTGTGCTGATTTTCAACTTCAGCCTTAAATATTTTAAATTTATCAAGTGATTCAGATCGATCTTTAATGGGAAAAATATAGCCGTAACGGGAGAAATCATCAGTGAATGTGATGAACGAATCAAAACCATCCACTGATGTCACAGGAAAAGGACCGCAAATATCAGTATGTATTAATTCTAAAAGTCCTGTACTGCGAGTAACTCTCTTCTTTATTTGTCTTACATATTTTCCTTTAATGCAATCAATGTAGTGGTCTGAGTCAAAGAAATCTAAAAGGTGGAGAATTTCTTCTTTAATGAGATGTTACATTCTCCCCCTCGAAATGTGGCCTAAACGACAGTGCCACAGTTTCGAAGAAGTCTCATCATTAATCTAAAGATACAGGGAAATAATTAAGAGGAAGTATATATAGCTTTTCTTGTCAAGACCATCACCATTAAAACTTAATACATTTATTGTCTCCAAAAATACATTAAAACATTCATCGTCCAATAAAGAAACGGAAAACAAATTCCTCCTGATGGAAGGAACATAAACTACATTATTCAGACGAAACAGGAAGCCGTTGTCTAAAGTTAATGTAACAGATCCGATTGATTTCACTTCGGCTTCCTTTCCATCCGCGACTTTAAGACTTCGCTCCCCCTTTCTTTGTGTTGTCGCGGTAAGGAATCCCTGTAAAGAATTGGTAACGTGCACAGTTGCACCTGAGTCAATCCACCAAGCATTAAGAGAGAAATCAGCATAAAGAGTTTCATCAATAAAAGTAATAGTATCATTACCCCTTTTTCGAGCCATTTTAGAAAGCCTACAGGTCTTTACGAAAATGCCTCGTCGCTATGTATGGCATTCCCCTTTAGAAGTTGCAATGGAAGCAACATGAGGCTTTGGTGCATTGTGCACTTTAGGCCCCGATTTATCTGAGTTAGGGGAGAAATGCAGTTTCTTCTTAGATTTGAAGTCCCCGTGGAACTTCCTTTTATGAGAGCCACCAACATTAAAGGCAAAATCTTTCTTTTCTATTCTTATTCTATCTTCCTCCTGGACACACATGGCGATCAAATCGCTCATGCTCCTCTTCTCTTTCTGAGTGTTGTAATTAATTTTAAAAGTTATGTACTTAGAAGGAAGTGATGTCATAATAAAATGAACTAGAAAACCATCAGAAATTGCCATGTTCATGCCCTTGAGTTTTTCTGTCATATCAGTCATCATCATGATATGCTCTCTTATACTGCCAAACCCATCATATTTAGAGGTTAAGAGCCTCTGAATTAAGGTACTGGCATAAACTTTAGTGGGACCTTTGAATTTCTCCTCAATTGAAGCCATGTAATCTTTAGCTTTTTCAGAATTGGGGATTGCTCCCCTAATCATGACTGAAATTGAGGTTTTCATAATCATAAGTGATAAGCGGTTAGATCGTTCCCATTTTTCAGCATTATCATCATAAATCTTCTTTTTCTCAAAGATTAATTCCTGCATACACCGAAGAAGCACGCAAGAACAAGACAAACAAGCAATATGAAATTACAAAATAGGAATTGAAATTAATTCCTGCATACACCGAAGAAGCACGCAAGAACAAGACAAACAAGCAATATGAAATTACAAAATAGGAATTGAAATTATATTGAGAAGTAGGGTTCCGAAGAACAATGTTGCTATTATACTCATTGAATAAGAAGACAATGTTTAAAGTAGCAAAGCTAAACTTCGATCTAACAAAATCCAAACCCTAAGTGTAGCACAAATGAGACTATATGAGGATAACAGTTAGAGAGTGGTGACCAGGGGGTGGGCGCACACCCATAGGGCTACAAGACCCATAGGCCTAAGTGGAGGTAGTGCAACACCAGTCCCTTACGGAATCAGAGATAGCAGCGGGCTATTTTATAGATTGTGGTGTGTTCAGAAGGAGTTTTGAGATAGGGTCAGATCCATTGGAAAGAGGACGAGGTAAGCTTTCAATCAAGTACTCGTAGAGCACAAACAAATTCCGTATGTAAAAGTTATGCTCGTTTGAAGTTGGTGCTATCTTTAAAGGCCGATGGATGCAGAGGCGATGGCTGGAGGGCCGATGGACCTTTGGAATCATTGGTCGATCCAGATCGTGGTACTCCTGAGCCTCACACTGCAGGTTGTCCTCCTCGTCTTCGCCGGGATCCGTCGGCGTGAAGCCCACCCCGTGCGAAGGATCCTGCTCTGGTCGGCGTACTCGCTGGCGGATTCCACCGCGACATACGCCCTGGGCCACCTCTCCTTCAGCAGCGTGCCACACGAGCACCGGCTCGTCGCGTTCTGGGCGCCGTTCCTCCTGATGCATCTCGGTGGCCCGGACAACATCACCGCCTACGCCCTCCAGGACAACCAGCTCTGGCTTCGCCACCTGCAGAGTCTCGTCGTGCAGGTCCTCGGAGCCGCGTACGTCCTCTACGGACATATCGCTGGCAATGGGTCCTTGGTCCTGGTGGCCGCCATCTTGATGTTCGCCGTTGGCTTTGTCAAGTATGCGGAGAGGACATGGGCGCTAAGGTGCGGCAACATTGATGGCATCCGGAGCTCTATCAAGAAGGAATCACCTTTCAAACACGATCACTTGCAGGCCCCGGATCAACTGGAGGCCACCCACAAAGAAGAAATCCCTGTACGCCGTGCTCACTCCCTTTTCTATATATGCAAGCGTGCGATAGTTGATTCTTGGGTCCAGGAGGAATTTAAGAGCTATTACGCCGAAAAGCTTCGGGTCCTTAGAAAAGAAGACTACAAGAGTACGTGGCCATTTCGGACGGTCCAAAAGTTCGAGGAGAATATTCCGGACGGTCCGAACGTCTCTGCTTGGAATTCTTTGCGACGCACCGTTCGTGGGAGCTAGGACTTTCCTTGTCCGAAACATATTGACATTCATGAATGAACTCCTCTTCATACCTAAGTATGCACGGTATACTAAAATTAGGTAGTAGCAAATTCTCATCAAAATTATATTCTTTAAAGAACAAAGTCACCTGTTGTTAAAACTTCTTGGCTCGTGCTCGCGTAATCGGTCCTGTTGGTTCAATTGGGGGAGTTAGGGCAAGAGTGGCCTCATCATATGTAGTAGAGATGTCCTCATCAAGCAGGGTGAGAGCGGAGGAGCTGCTCCAGACGTAAATTGTTGGCCGTCTGTGTAAGGTTGCGGCCGAACAACTCATAATGGATAAATAAGAGAAAGAAGATCAAAAGAATATTAGATGCCATTATTGAGAAATCTCACAGTGTAGAAGAGGATCATATAGTATAAAAGAGCTGGATTAGGGCGCGTATTTTAAAGGGTTATCATAGATGGTTCGTATTCCAAACCGTCTCTGATATTAATATCATAGACAGTTTGTATTCCAAACTGTCTCTGATAGTGACTTATTACAAACGGTTTGTATTCCAAACCGTCTCTGATATTGCATTAACACAGATGGTTCATATTGCAAACCGTCTCTGATAATGACACGTCACCGATCCGTGGCGTATACCCCAGGATTTCGATCTCATCCGTCTATTCTCTCCACATCGAATAGCAGGCACCAGTTCCTCCCACTGCTCGACCCTTATTAGTAACTCCCCATCTACCTTTCGACTGATAGTCACGCGTAAGTTTATCCACTAGCTAGCTTCCTGCATCCTCCCCTCCCATGTGAGCTAGCGCCTCCATTGTGGCACCACGGTAGCTAGGCAACACATTCTTGTTGTAAGTGTCGTAAGTGTGTCTTGTTCAGCCCCACCGTCATGTCACGAAGGGTTCGTTAGCTTGTTATCCTGTAGTAGAATGTGTTGTTGTGCTTGCGTCTGTATTTGCTTGTTCCTCGATGAAGCTGACTACTGCCGTGAGCTAGTGCTTCCGTTGTGGCACGACGGTAGGCTGGGCAAACACTCTTGTCGTAAGTGTGTCTTGTTCAGCCTCACCGTCATGACACGAAGGGTTCGTTAGCTTGTTATCCTGTAATAGAATGTGTTGTTGTGCTTGCCTCTGTATTTGCTTGTTCCTCGACGACGCCGACTACTGCCGTGAGCTAGTGTCTCCGTTGTGGCACCACGGTAGGCTAGGCAATACACTATAAGTGTCGTAAGTGTGTCTTGTTTAGCCTCACCGTCATGCCACGAAGAGTTCGTTAGCTTGTTATCCTGTAATAGAATGTGTTGTTGTGCTTGCCTATATATTTGCTTGTTTTCAAAGGGCATGGGTAACATTATTTCTTGAGGCTAGCAAAAAACAGAAAAAATTTATGGTATAGAGTGAACTATCACAGACGGTTTATGGTATAAACCGTTTATGAAGGACTATCACATACTTTTCTATATACCAACCGTCTGTGATACTCGGCAATCACAGACGGTTGATAACAAGAACCGTCTGTGATGTGTGGGTATCACAGATGGTTGGTAACTAGAACTGTCTGTGATGTGTGGGTATCACAGACGGTTGGTAAATAGAGCTGTCTGTAATAGTTTTCTTCACAGACGGTTCTAGTTATAAACTGTCTATGTTGTCTTTATCACAGACGCCCCACAAACCGTCTGTGATAACCTTTGATTATCACTGACATATAAATACACACGGTTTGAAAAACCGTCAGTGATAACTGTTTCGAACCGCCTATGATGGCCCATTTTGTAGTAGTGGGTCATACTACACCAATGATCTTGTCGTTCCCAAAATCCACTCACACTGGACTCACCAGTCTGAATGCTCACTTCATGTCGGTCAAACCACCACAGATGGATACATGGTTTTGGGAAACTCGTTTCCCTCCGGAAGTATGTCTGCTAAAAGACCTAACAGTGCCGTGAAACTCTTATCGGACCAACCGTTACTTGCCTTCAATTTTAGCAGTTCGAGCACGACTGACAACCTCGTGTATTTTGACTTGCAACACATGAACAAAGGTTTTTTTGAGTCCTCCATCAAGCTCCGGAATTTAACATACTCTCTCTAATCATAGTTTCCTTCCGCATCGCGAAGCAGAACCATAATCGACATCATCCCGCGGCTTATCATTGACTTCATCGGTGATATAATTATTACTACCTTCCTATGTAGTCTGCTTTTCACCATGACTGGTCCAATGTGCATACCCCTTTTTGGAACCCATTCGAATCAAGTATGCTTCAATCTGCTCGGTTCTTAAACATCTTTAAATTATTACAGTCAATGCATGTATATTACATATATTCTATCCTCTTATTCAACATATCTTTCTTGGCAGCTCTTGTAAAAGCAGACACACCATTAAAGTACTCTTCACTCACATGTTCGATGCGTACATCTAGCTTCGGTCCTACGTTATATATATAATTAACAGTTTAGCAAGAATAATTAATTAAATTAAATTAAGTAGAAATAAACTATGAATTGACTAAACCCTAAACCATGCTAGATGTAAATAAACTTCTCTCTAGATATAAATCTATGGTTAATAAACTTCTCTCTAGATCAAGCTAACTCGATTTAAACCATCTTCAATTCTTCTTTCACCAAAATTTATAAATCTAAATTATAATACAATTAGGAGAAAACTACTAACCATTGGTAGTCAAGAAATAAATGGATCTATAATCACTCTTTCAAAATAGTCTCCTTTCACCAAATCGCTGTCCCCCTGCCTCCAACTCAAAGCAGCAGCTAGATCTGGAATTTAAGACAGAGGGTCGATGGGTCTACACGCAATTAATATATTAAAATTATCATAGACGATTTTTAATACAAATTATCTGTGATAACTTCATTATCACATACGGTTTGCAATATTTGGCAATATCACATACTTCATAGACGGTTCTTACCAAGAATCGTCTGTAATATTATCTCTTCACAGATGATTTTTGGTGTTAGCAACAATACATACGGTCTTTAAACTAAAATTATCTATATTTGCATTTAACATTGACGGTTTTAGAGAACCGTCTGTAGTGTACCATTTAATATTAGATATTTTTTTATAGTAGTGATACACTCTATCACAGAGATCTAGACAGGCCGGCACTCCTGCGTATCAAACACACCAAAGACGCAACGTAGTACTTCTCCCCTGTCTAGTATATCTAATCTAACAATGTTAGGTAGCTAGCAACCTGCTAGAGCTGCCGTGGTTCCTATATACATTTGTCTGGTTCTTTGTAATTAATTTACTGTTTCTTATTTTACTTGGATTAATTATAGGTTACGTAGCTTGTTGCTAGTCCTTACTAGTATTTAGTAGTTCGGTACTCGCAACTTGCAAGACTACAACTAATTACATGTTGAGCGATCCATATCTCTACCATCGCTACCTCTGTAGGAGTAGGTACGTAGTCTAGGTGCCACCATCTGAAATTATCTTGTGTGCATTCGCTTTAGTGCGCGCAGGCAGGATCGACTGGAACACGCAATGGCCGGAGATGGATGGGTGGTGGACATTATCTGGCATGCGATGATACTTGTTGCGAATGCGCTGGCGAACGTTTGGAGCAACTGGTCGATTGAGATCCTGCTCGTGGCAAGCTTCGGGATGCAGTTTGTGCTCACCATCTTCTCCGGGTTCCGTTGGCGCGGGGCCTCTCGCATGCTGAGGTTCATCATCTGGCTCTTCTACGTGGGGGGCGACTACATCGCGACGACAGCCCTCGGCATCGTCTCCGTGAGCAGCGCGTCCGGCGAGCGCCAGCTCGTGGCCTTCTGGGCGCCCTTCTTCCTGCTGCACCTGGGTGGCCCCGACAGCATCACTGCCTACGTGCTGGGAGCTCGTCCTGCGGGTCCTGGGAGCCCTGCACGTCGTCTACAAGTCCATCTCCGGCAGCTGGACCTTGACCCTGGCGGCGTGGTTGATGCTCGCCGTCGGCGTTGCCAAGTACGTGGAGAAGACGTTGGCGCTCCACCGCGCCAACTTGGGCAACGTCCGGAGCTCCGTCAAGAACCAGCGACGGCGTCGTGCCGAAGGTGACCGCCGTCATCACTCTAAGCCTGCGTTTTCAGGGGATGACAGCGCCCTTGTAATGAAGGCTCACTCCCTGTTCTACATCTGCAAGCGCGCGATTGTCGATTCTTCCGTCGAGATGGAATCAGACGACGACGCTGCTGATATCAAGGAAACCCTCTTTCGGCTCGAGTGGGATAAACTGTGCCAGGTGATGGAGATGGAGCTCTCCCTGATGTATGACTTTCTCTACACCAAGGCCTCGGTGATCCACAGTTGGCACGGCTACTGCATCCGTGCCTTCTCGCCGCTCTTCACCGCGGTCGCATTACCGCTGGTTGAATTCAGCAATGAAGATGGCCATCACAAGCACTCCGACGTCGTGATCACCCGCGCGTTGCTGGTTGCCACCTTACTCCTTGAGACGGCGTCGCTGCTCACGGTTCTAGCGTCGTCCTGGACAGGCTTCTTGCTTGACAGTAGGCTGCGACCGGGTTGGCTTCGCCATCAAGTCTTGTGCACTACCCGATGGCAACGGTTCCGTCGCGTGGTCGCTTCTTTTGCCCGGCTTGCCAAGGTGCCTGAGCACCGGAGGTGGTCGGGCAAAATCGGGCAGCTCAACCTGTTGCAGCACATCACTCGCGAGGAGCAACCCAGCAGCTGTGCGGCAAAGGAGCAAGAGTACTGGGACAACAAAGAGGGATACAAGGAGATGATCCCACCGGATGTCAAGGAGTTAGTGTTCAAGCGTGTGAGGGCAAAGCTGCTTGAATTGAGGAGAAGAATGAAAAGGGAGGTGACTGAAACAGAGGGTGAAGGAGCCTCGCCGGATATGGACTTGCTGAAGATAGCGATCCAGTTTAGGACGAAGAGGGGTCAGCAGACGCTGGACGATCGCAAACTGCGCGATGATCTCCGATGGAGCCTCGGCAATGAACTCCAAGAGGGAATCCTCACCTGGCACATCGCTACCGACATCTACCTCTTCAATTCCGGCAAAGCCAAGGCTGTAGAAGGCACCGAGGAAGCGAGGCAGGTGAGGGCAGTCAGGACGCTGTCCAACTACATGATGTATCTCCTCGTGGTACGCCCTGACATGCTACCAGGCCTGGTTATCCGCAGGTTGCACGAACTGACCAACGAGGAATTGGTCAGAATTTGGTCGAAATTAGAACCATCTTCTTCTTATTCCAGCTTGTGCAATGTTCGTGTCATGCTGAGGAAATTATTCCAGCTACACGATGACTGGGGAATTTCTTCTAGGCTCAATCAAAGACAGGAGAAGCTTGCCAGGATCCTACACGATGATTGTTATAGTTGGGACTCTGACGTTACTAACTCATCTCTCTCTTCTGGAATTGAACTTGCCAAGAAACTACTCTCTCTGGACGAGTCGCGCAAGTGGGACATGGTGGAAGTGATCCTGGAGGTGTGGGTGGACATGCTCTTCTACGCGAGCTACCGGTGCAGCAAGGAGTCCCATGCCAAGCAGCTGAGCAATGGTGGCGAGTTGACAACCGTCGTGTGGCTCATGACAGAACACGTCGGCCTGTTCATCATCAACAAAACTGGCAAGGCTTCCGAAGAGGCTAATTGGAGAAGTAGGAAGGATGCTAAGCGCGCCTGACGTTGGACTAGTATTGCTACTCAAGTTGATTTTCTATTGTCATTGCATCTGTTCTCCTGTTTGTCTGGACTCATATCCTGTTCACTAGTTTGCCTTTCTTTTTCCCATTGTACGGCGTGGACCTAATTAGGCTCGAGGCTGAGCTGAGAAACGGTTCGAGAAAGTTGGATAAGATGGTTGAACTCAAACAAAGTATTTAGAAAATAAGAGAAATTAAAGGGAAGATTTGAGTAATGATTCATCGAATGGTGCAATCGTTGTAAGTAAGACATGGTCGGAGGGAATCAACACAGAGAATTTGTCGGTGCACAAGCCATTGGTGAACCTATATATTACAGATATGAGGATTGCTTACAAAAAAGGAGATGATCATATACTAGGCTCAAATAAGAGTTGAGGTTTACGGTTAAAGTAAAGGTGTTTAGTAGGTGTAACATCTTAGTTTTGCTATATTTTCAAAAAAAATAAAATTAAAATAATAATTTGGATTTTTTAAATTAATTATGTTAATTTGAATTTTAAGAAAAAAAATATTTAATATGAATAAAAATAAATATCAATTAAATCAAAACTAGTTTTATCTGGGTGCGTACCATGTCTCTGGAGTGGGCGTTAGGGCAGTTGTCATGATGCCCAAGGGACGCTGCTTGTGATACTCTACATGACTCGACATCCCAGCCATAAACAACACGGTTGAGTACGAGGCCCTATTGTTCGGCCTTGAAAAACAAGGCCCTCGGGGCGAGAAAGGTACCGGTGTACGCTGATTCCTGCATGCTCGCAAGGCACATGGACAAGTCTTACCAAGCAAGGGACCCTAACCTCACCAAATACTTAGCGGTAGTCAGGGCAAGGGAGCTGATGAGGACATCCTGATTGGTCTGATTACACGAGTCTGAGCTAAAAAGATTAATCAACAGATGAACTCGCTCCTAATTAAATTTGTCTTTAAATTATATGAGAACTAGCTACTACCTAATGCTAGTATTTTAATTGTTCTCAGGTTTGTATAGGAGGCAATTAATAAGAGAGCGGTGCAAAAAAGGCAGCATGCAGCATTAAAAGTTTTGGTTGGAAAGCAAAGAAAGAAATTTAGCATAGCTCCTATGAGAAAAAGGCAAAGCTCCTATGAGAAAAAGGCAAAAGGAAAAGATCATGCATGCATGACCAAGCCAACACAACACATGCATGTATACAGTCGTTTGACACGAAGCAATAGAAGAGATATTTTTTCTTAGGTGTGTCTAGCTATCACCTGGATGTTTTCTTCTTAACAATCATCCAGATTTATTACCATTGGATTAGAGATCCAACGGTCTCTTTTTGAAGGAGGATGAGATTTTTTTGGAGGAGGTGGAAAAGAATTTATGGTTGTTGGATCTCTAATCTAATGATCATAAATTTGAATAATAATTAGAAAAAAATATCTAAATACTATTTATCAATACCTTTTTTCTTCTTTAAGTTGCATGGTATAGCATGGGTCCTACCCGAATCACATCCACTATTTGCATGTGGCTTGGTGTTTTCTTGCGCATGTGAGGATTTCCGTTTCAATTTTTTTTAGTCGAAGCAGAGTTTGCTTCGACCAGATTTTCGTTTTTAAGTGGTAGCAGAGTCCATGTCGGCTATCTGCTCGAACCAAGCAAGTCGGTCTTTTGATCTTTAAATATCTTGTACTCTGGTTAATTTTTCGAACAGACCATGAAGAAAAAAAATCAATCTAATATTTTTGAGAGAGATATACGCTTGTTCTCCCTAAGGTTTGGCATACGATTGCAACCTAGAGGGAAACGGACATTATTCCCCGTTGTTCTTGTGTTTCCTTGTGATTGACCAGAGTGACGACGCGTCTACTTGGTGGTCGGTAGACGGGATCACGAGCGCGTGGTTGGGTGAATTCTTTTGTCGTAGGTTGCTGTTCTAACAGTGGTTGGTGCCATCGGTTCGTCAGGTTGTACAGATCTAAGTTATCGTCATCGATCCTACGTCGTGAAGATCAGGCAATCCCCCACAACATCTTGGTATCAGAGCGCGGTTGACACAGTAGGATCAATTTACCCGTAGTTAGATTTGTTTATTTTTTTCCTTTACACAAAAAGCCAAAAAAATTAACTCTAGTTTTTGCATCTGTTATTTTTCATGAGTTTTGTTAAGTTTTTGTCCATTAAAATTTTGTTTAGGTGCTGATCATTATGTTCCTTTGTGTCGCTTGATCATTGTGTTATTTCCTTTGTTTCGCCTAAATCCAAAATAAAAAATCTGATCACTACAGTACCATGACACTGCACAGTGCCGCGTATACGCTACAGTGACCTACTACGGTACATCTCGTATGCTAGAGTACTTGCTACAGTACGCTCTACAGTGGATTGCTGCTACAGTGCATGTCGAAATAAAACAGGTGTTATAAGTCGATCTGGTCAAATATATCCATATTTTTCCTTCCATCTTTGAGACTAGTCTTTGATAATTGCATTAAGGGTTGTTCTTAGTATTAATTTACACATGCTAAAATTTTAATTTTTTTGTGCAAGAAAAAGTTGAACCTTAGTACCAACCACAAGTAAAAAAAGGCAGTCAACAAAAAAAGAGCCTCGGCAAAAAAAAAAGAAAAGAAAAGAAAAGAATTAAAAGAAAGTGTGCATTGACCAAATTGGGGTTAGCTAATTCTAATTCATCATTTCTGCTTGTGTATTTAAATTCTTTGAGCAATCTTGTGCCCTTACATTTATATTATTACAGTTGGCTAGCATCTTTCCTAGTACTTGGTGCAAAACAAGTTATTTATTCCTCAATTTCATATTGCCTCTATTTAGCTCATTCCTTTATTTGCATTGAGTTACATTGATATTTGCGTGTGCGTTCATACACTTCACTTAAACGTTTTGGATCAGCACTTCGGCAAAGTATTCTTGCTTGGACTATTACTTAACTTAACAACATCAAGAATTTCAGATTGTATAGGTTGATATTTTCCCTCCAAACTCCACATATAAACAATTGTTATAATAATTCTTGTACAATTGAAATCGCTTAATATATCACCTTGTGTTGTCTACCATCACCAAAGTGCGTGCAGCTCATCAATTCCATCAAGGATGCATAAGAACTTCGGTCGGTAAGAGAAGATGAGGTTGAGTGAATTCCATAAATAAAACTTTCCACATCTATAGTTTTTCTTGTTGTCACTAACCATGGCAGGGAAAGAAGGAGAACAAGCATATGTGACCCAGGCTGACCTTGAAAAGCTCATGAATGATTTCAACACTCAGTTGAATGACAACATGAGCTTCGCAAAGAATGGGGCCTAGTTGGTGTCCATGAAAGAGGTGTTGAGCTTGATGAGACCGATGAGGAGAGAGCTGCACGGTTCGCTAGAGAAGATCAAGCAGATCGAGTTGCTCCCAACGTGGTTCGACTACCCTTTCCCGGGTGTGGGGAGGTGTTTTAGGTGATGACAATGGCCAATGGAGAGACCGTGGCCGTGGCCGTGGGTGCGACGGTGCTGTCCAGATTGAGGACTTCGACGATGACTTTTGGCTATAGCGCAATGATAACTATCAACACCATGGCCGTTGTCATGATGACCCACGCGTGGAGGAAAAATTTGGAAAACTCAAATTCACTATTCCCAAATTTGAATCTGCTTTCGATCCAGATGCCTATCTCACATGTGAGCTCAAGATAGATAAGATCTTACGGATGCACAATTATTCAGAGGAGAAGAAACTACACATGGAGTCACATGAGTTTGATGGGTATGCGTTGATTTGGTGGGAGCAAGTATTGAATCAAAGAGAAGATAGTGGGTAACCTCCAATTGCATCATGGGCTGAAATGAAGCAAGAGCTAAGAGCATGTTTTGTTCCTAGCACTTATAAATGTGATCTTTTTTATAAACTGCAGAATTTGAGACAAGTAGGTCGCTCGGTGGAGGAATACTACAAGGATATGGAGCAAGTTATGATTAGAGCATATGTGCACGAAGATGAAGAGCAAACACTTGTGTGTTTTCTGTTTGGTCTAAACAAAAATATTAAACGCATTGTGCAATATCAGCCCTACAATATTGTTGTTGATTTGGTGCATCAAGCAACTAAGGCGGAGAAGCAGTTATTAGAAGATGTAAAACTAGCACCAAGGACAGCGTCCTTCAATTTGAAAGCTCCATCATCATCCTCTAATACCACCAAAGCACGATTCAATTTGGGACGAGGTACATTTTCAGCTAGTACTAATCCAAATACTAATGCTCGCTCTTCCTTAATTGCAAAATCAGAGCCTACATCAAGTGAGAAAAAGGCCACTCCACCCTCTACATCCTCAATTGGTGCTACCACAAAGAGTAGAGAAATTCAATGCTTCATGTGTTTGGGGCATGGTCATATTTCTAAAGAGTGTCCCAACAACTGAGTTATACTTGTGACGGAAGATAGAGAGTATGAATCTACAAATGAAGATGAGGTTAAGTTTAGTCATGAAAAGGAGAGATATGAGGATGCATCAGATGACAATGAAGAGGTTGATGTGTTGAATTATGAAACGGGAGAGGCATTAGTTGTCACAAAAAATTTGAGCATGCTTGTACAAGAAGGAGATACATATCCGTAGTGATTTAACTTGTTTCAAACACAAGCCAAGGTAAACAATAAGGTAATTAAACTTATTATTGATGATGGTAGTAGTTATAACTTGGCTAGTGTTGAACTATGTGAGAAGCTTTGTTTAAAGATACAGAAACACCGACGTCCATATCATATGCAATGGTTTAGCGAATGTGGGGATGTGAAGGTTCAGTTTGTGGTACATGTTACTTTCAAGATTGGTGATTGTGAGGACACCATTGAGTGTAATGTTGTGCCATGATAGTGTGTCATTTGCTGTTGGGAAGGCCATGTGTTGGACCGAAATGGCAACATAGGGGGGTGAATGGTGCTTTTAAAAATTAAAATCCTCCTCTCAAGTACTCACACAGAGAGAAGAACTCATTGGAAATCACAGATCAAGAAAATAAATCAAATCCAGAGAGTAAGGAAAAATCTGGGCTGTTCTGCTGGCAAGCGGTAGCACTGCTGTGTAATCTGCGGTAGTTTCGCTGAGCGGTAGTACCGCTGTGTGAACTGCGGTAGTACCTTTGAGCGGTAGTACCTCTCGACGAGCGGTAGTACCGCACCAAGAACAGCAGGCGCAGAAACTCTGAAAAATGCGAGATTCGTGAGATTCTTAGATTCTTGGCTTGGGAAACTTTGAGGATAGCTAGGAAATACTCCCAGAAGAATAAGCCAAGAAACAATTTCAAGATTCTACAGGAAAATCAAAAGAAATAAAATCCCCTGTCCGAAAAACCAAAAGTGCACAGAGCTGCACAAAAACTCAAATTCCCATCAATTCTTTGATCATTTGGCCAAAGGATTTTGAGGATATGTTAGCAATAGCCACTGGACTCTACTAGCCAAATTTCATGCCATCACAAAAAGGGAATGAGATTCTTGCAAAAACCCTAGAAAGGGAAAAAGAAGAACAGAGAGAGCTTAAAAATGGAATATGAGATTTTAATGCGATTAGCTCTTGGAAAAATCGATCAAATGATCTTGGGGCATCATCCCAGCACAGAGCAACCCATTTTGCCACTCTCCAACAAGAATCAACAAGAAAAACAGAGAATCAAGAAAAAGGCTCAAAAGAGCAACGAAGAACATAGAGGCACAGGAGATGAAAACTTCAGAATTTCATTTCAAATAAAAAGATGAGTACAAAGGAGTCCCGATACGTATGTACATTCGAACAAGAAGAAGGATTACAAGATTCTCAACTCATCTCTCCCTCTCAATCCTCAAGATCACCAAGAACCACACATGTTCTTGGGAGGAACACACACACTTGTCACAAGAGAGGAGAGCACATGAGGGAGACACACATGCTGCCTTAAACTAGTCTCCACCCACTAAAGCTTAAAGCAAAAGGCCTCTCCAAAGGCTTTTTTGACTAAAGCAAACCCTAACTCTCTCTTTTAGGGCATGAATGGATGAGGAGGCATGCAGCCACTCCCTCCTATTTATAGCCCTTGGCTAACGGGTCTCCAACCCGTTACGCCGGCTAAACCCAAATGGAGCCCGCTCCCACTTGTGCAGCCTCGCGAAATCACCATTTCGCCCCTCCTGCACCTTCCGGGAAGCTTCCGCGCTCCTTGTCGTCCAAGCCTCGCAACCACCTCGAGTCTCCGCCGTCTTCGACACATCCCGACCATTCTGACCTCAACGCCACCTACGCCTAGTCCGGTCACCTCGTGTCGCGCCACGACTCCGCCTCGACGTCCTGCAGCCAACACAGACAAGAAACACATCACATAGCACCGCTCGATAACATGAATTAATCATATGCCCTAAATACAAAACCGCCCAAACCAAACTCAAATTTTATGCCACGATTGTTACATCACAAGACAAAGTGGTAGTACCGCCGTTACCATCGCATGATAGTACCGTCGGTAGGTAGTATGTAGTATCCTACGGAATTTATCAACCGGGAGCAGCAGACTTGATCCATTTTCCAGATTTTCAGCACACATGTCAATTACTCATCACAAACGTGGGAGCACCTCTCACATGGTCTCTCAATCTCGCCCTTGATGAGTATGTTGACAAACACGAAAAAGTTTGGTTTGAAGAATCCAACATGGTCCAAAGAAGAGAATGAAGCAAATGACCATGTTGATAGAAGGAATCGCTAGAGCAACTCAAGAAAGAGCAAATTTTTCTCCAAAGCTCTAGAAAGATCTCCCAAAAGACTTTTTCTTCAATATTCTCCCCCTTTTGGCAATAAACATATCAAGTAAGCAAAAGAGAGAAAATAACATATTTTGGATGAAAATGACCAAAGTTTGTTTATTCAAAGCATTTAGAGCCATGAGAATTATCCAAAATGACCATCAAGGATTACACCAAGCCATAACTCAATAAAAGGCTATCTAGATCATGACAAGATATGTATAGGCCAGCTAAAACAATTAGATGATAGTTTGAAATGTAGTGCATTTAGTGAGTATGTCAAGTCATCAATAAGTAGAGTCTAACTAGAGACATCCAAGGATGATGCAAGCCATGTCAATTAAGCTAAGCGGAATCAAGAAGCTAATATTGAGTCCAAATAGAGTGCTATACGCTCAAGAGTGAAACAATTGTTCAAGTACTTGGTTATTTTGTAACTTTAAGCAAATTGAGCACAAATGACATATTTCCTTTTGAAACTTGTGGTTGTTTCCAACCAATATTTTTATCATGTGCTAGATCTCAAGCCTTATACGATCACTTCAAGCAATGAGCTTAAGAAGATGATCTTGGTCATCCAAAACTCCCCCTGAGTTCATGCCTAGTGCAATGGCAAGCCGTCTCATGAGAAAGAATTGGTGAGATCAGTTTTTTCGCACAAAAGACATCTTTTTGCCTTTTAACAAATTGTACTAACTCATGTATCATCAAGAGACTAAAACATCTCAATCTAAGGCTCAATAGAGATTCAACGCTCAACTCAGCCTATTTGACATGGCATGGATCATAAAAGGATAGCTCAAGAAAGACTACTCTCGAGTGCTAACATGACAAGTTTTAGTTCAATTTGAGCAGGTTTAATTAACTTATCATGGAAAAAGCTAGTTTACACATATGAAGTCATGATAAATGTAGCGAGTAAACACAAGTCATGGCAAGATGTAAAACATTTTAAGCATGTCATAATAGGATAATAATCAAGGCTCAATGTAGTTATATCACAATGCAGAATGACATGCAGAAAATCTAGCTCCCCCTCAACATGAGATGTAACTTTTAGTTTAAGTTGAGTTAGTCAAAATTAAGCTCCAGAAGCTCCCAAATGAACTCCCCTTGAACCAAAGCAATAAAATCGAGAAGCTGGCAAAGAAACCAAAGAAGGCAGTCCTTAAAGCATAGATAAGATGTAGAGGAAACTATGGCTCAGACGGACTCTCATCTACCCCATATGACTCCAGGACTATCAACTGGACATCTAACAGACTAAGGAGCAAACACGTACCCTGTCTACCCGAGAGTGGCCCAACCCTCGCTAGAACCTATAAGCAGTGGGTAAGCTCGACCTAGTAAGAAGAGAACTAGCCAATAAGCAGCGTCCTAAAATCACAAGATAAGAGTAAGAAGTCTAAACAACTAGACGTGAAAAACACTCTAATCTATGCTAGTAGGACTAACCCAATGCACCCATATGCAATGCAATCAGAAGGGAGTAAGAGCATAATAAATAAGGTAAAGCAGTAAAGCACAAGATCCCTCTCACAACAGTCCATAAGGACAAACCACCCCAAGCTCTCCCCGAAGAGCTGAAAACCTAGAGCTATCCAACGGCTTGGTAAAGATATCAACCAACTGGTGGTCACTCTCCACGAACTGGAGCACTATGTCACCCTTCTCTACATGGTCTCTAAGGAAGTGGAAGCGAATGTCGATATGCTTGGTCCAAGAATGCTGCACTGGGTTCTTAGCAATGTTGATCGCAGACGTGTTATCACAGAAGAGTGGAGCACTGTCTATAGCTAACCCAAAATCCCTCAAGGTCGAAGCCATCCAAAGTACACAGCTACAACAATCGGTCGCTGAAACGTACTCGGCATCTGCGGTGGACATGCAACACCGCATCGCTTCCTCAAGACCGGAACGAGAGAAGTGCCAATGAATTGGCAGGTGCCCGAAGTGCTCTTCCTATCTATCCTACAGCCAACAAAGTCTGCATCCGAGTAGGCTCTCAAGGAAAGACAGGACGAGGAAGAGTACTAGATACCATAGTCAATGGTAGCTCGAAGGTACCGAAAGATGCGCTTCACCACCTGGCGGTGAGACACGCGAGGAGAAGCCTGAAACCGAGCACAAAGACACACAGAGAAGTGTATGTCTGGTCTCGAGGCAGTGAGGTACAAGAGGGAGCCAATCATGCTGCGATACTCCTTCTGATCAACTGGCTCGTCATCCTCATCTGGGTCAAGAGAAGCTGTAGAAGCCATCGGAGTTGACACAGGCTTACCATCACTCATGTCAAAGCGTCTCAAGAGATCACGAGTGTACTTGCCTTGATGCAAGAAAGTACCCTCCCGAGTCTGCTTGATTTGGAAGCCAAGGAAGGAGGTCAACTCACCCATCATGCTCATCTCAAACTCGGTGCTCATGACATCCGAGAACTGTGAAACCAGAGCATGAGAAGAGCCACTAAAGATAATGTCATCGACATAAATGCGACGAGCGAAAAGTCGATGCCATGCCTACGAATGAACAAGGTCTTATCCACTTTACCCATCTCAAAACCATGACTCAACAAATAGGACTTAAGCCTCTCATACCAAGCTCTAGGGGCCTGCTTAAGTCCATACAAGGCTTTGGAAAGCTTGTAGACATGGTTTGGGTATTTGGGGTTCTCGAAACCTGGAGGTTGTCTTACATAGACTTCTTCCTCAATAAACCCATTGAGGAAGGCACTCTTGATATCCATCTGGTAAAGCTTGAAGCCCTTAGAAGCTGCAAAGGTAAGCAGGATTCTAATGGCCTCAAATCTAGCTACAGGGGCAAAGGTCTCCTCAAAATCAAGACCCTCAACCTGAGAGAAGCCTTGAGCTACCGGTTTCGAATCGAAAAGATGATCCATAGAAAACTTCAAAAGTAACATAAGTAGGGCAAGCTTAGATATATATATATATATATATATATATATATATATATATATATATATATATGTGTGTGTGTGTATATATACATGTATGAGTATGCATGTATATATATGTATATATGACCGCTTTTGCACCAAGTAAATATACCTCCAATTATAAAAGAAAAGAGGAGAAAAATAAAAGGAAAAAGGAAAAGAAGTCAGTTGTAGGCCTTAGAGTATAAAATAAAATAACCACTTCATGGCGAAATAATTCTATTAGGCCCAAAAATATCTCTTTGAGCTTCTGTGAATTTTCTAGAATTTTGGTGGTGATTTAGTATTTTTAATTGTATTATGCCCTCTAGCTTTTCCGAAAATCCAAAATCAAAATAAAACCCGAACCCCCGGCCGACGCGTGGGCCGGCCGGATCCGCCACGTCGCCCGGATCCGCCTCCCCTCTCTCGGGTCGACACGCGTCCGGTCCGGATGGCGCCACGTCCCACCCGGGCGCCATCTCGACCACCCGCGGCCGCCTCCCGCCCCTCTCTCTCGGCAAGCGGGCCCCTTTGTTAGGGCCCGTTTCCCCTTTCTTCCTCCTCCTCCACAAGACGCCGGACACCCCTCGTGGCGTGCAGCGCCCATCTTGTGGGGACCCCCACGGAGGGGCATCGTTATGGAAAAGACCCCACGACGCCCCGAACCCCACGCCTCTCCGCCGCCAGTGTTCGCCGCGCCCATCGCCCGAGGCGACCGCCCTCTGCCCGCGCCGGGTCCGCGACGGGCAGCCTCCCTTGCACCGGCTATAAAAGCCGTGTCGCGCCCAAAGAATCGCCATGCCACCCTTTGCGTTTTCCGACGCAATTGCCTCGAAGCTGCGGATCGCGGCATTCTTGCTTCTTCCCCAACTCCGGCCGACGGCCCCTCTCCGCAATTCCGCCGATCCACGCCGTGAGAACTCGATCCCTTGCTTCCACACCATCTCCAGGACCGTCGCCGAGCTTTTGCCGGCCTCCCGAAGCTTCCGACGGCCGCAGCTCGCCGGCGCCGTGAGCCCTCCCGAGCCGCCGCTGCTGCTCGTCGCCGACCCACCTCCGGTGACCCCCGGCCCTCCTCGTCACCACCACCAGCTTCGCCGCAAGCTCAGCTTTGCATTTCACGAAGCTCCCGAACCTCGGTGAGCCTCCCTCGCCGGCGACGGCCACCGCCTTCCCCGGCCTCGGGCCGCCTCTGTTCCACCCTCGTACTTCCCAGGGAAAAATCATCCTTAAGGGGTGAGATAAACCGAGCGGGGTTGGCTACCATCGCTCACCCTCTTCCCCTGCTCCCTCGGTAGCGTTTGAGCCCCGCTCACGCAGCGCCGAGGTTGAGCCATTCTTTTAAAATCATGCCGACAGTGGGCCCCACCTACCGCCGATCGCCTGACAACGCCACCGCCTTCCGGGCCATGGGCAGGCGTGAGCCATCGCTGGGCCCCGTGTCGGCGCCAGCGCTGAAGGCGGCCACCGATGGGTCCCACATGTCAGAGTTTAATATTTTCTGGATTTATTCAAACCGAAGATATTCAAATGTGTATAACTTATTCATTTTAGCTCCAAATTTAGTGAAATCAATTTCTAAATTCATCTAAAATCAAGGGCTACCTAATGAAACCAGAACCAACACTTTTGAAGCTTGTTCAAATTTTCATTGTGTTATTTGATTGTTGTGATGATTTTTATCTAAATTTTCGCGCGTATAAAATGTAGCTTTTGAGACTCAAGAGGAGGAAGCTGCAGCTGCTGTAGAATCCAACGTTCAGAACCCGGACCTCAGCAACCAAGGCGAGTCAATGCTTTGATCATTTTGAGCCTATGTTTTCAATAAAGTATTTTGGTTTAAGTATTATAAATTGCATGCTTATATCTATGTTGCAATACATGTTAATTTTAGCTTTTAGATATATGCCCATGTTCTCTTGATTTAGTATATGTCCTTTGCAATACTTTTGGCTATGTGATCCTTGTCACCCTAGTAAAAGTAATAATGCTACAACTCTTTTGAAACTAAGTCTATAATTATAAATGCATGCTTAGAGTTGTTTTAGATAAACAAGGGTGTGAGAGCACCCTAGCATATCTTGCAAACTAAAGAAAGAAGTATTGGGCAGTCATTGTGATGATGACTGGTTTATGTTGGTATAAGTGTATTTTTCATCCAAAAGAACCTTACATGCTTAATTATCTGGGCGGATGGTTGAGGGCGGGAGTGTTGAATGGTGCCGTGATAGCACAGATTTGTGATAAAGTGGTGCCGTGATAGCACAAGTGGATTGTGGTAGAACCGCCCAGATAACCATTAAGGACTGAATCTTGTGATGACCTCCCACGATACAACAGTGCAACCACATCTTTGGCAAAGTGTAGGCGGGGCTAAATAATTTGCATTGACTTAGTAAGAGTTGCGTCGGTGTGAACACGGGCGGGTAGAGGATGGCCACATCCTCCGGCGTGATGGCGCAAGACCTTAGCCTTGTTTTTCAATGACTACCCCATCCTCACTCCTACTTTGTATCTCTTCCACCGCTTGTTCTGAACACACACTTGGTCCCAATGACATTGTGACCTCGAGGGGGCTCAACAAGCGATCAGACCTTGTTTCTTTCGAAATTCTCTAATTCCTCATGCATGGCATTGGCCCAAGACTCATCAGAAAGTGCATGACAAACATCCTTGGGCTCAAAGGTGGCAATGAAGGCAGAGTGGAGACAGAAAAGTGACATGCTAGATTTTGAGCGTGTAAGTCGCTCAAAAAGGTCTCCAATCATCTACTCAGAAGGATGAGCTTTCTGAATGTGTCTAGGAGGTCCAGGATGAGATGAAGAAGTGGCCTCTTCCTCGTGAGCTGACGAGATAGGAACAGAGCCACTCGCTTCAAAGGAAGCGGAAGGCAAAGGCTGATCGCCTCGAGGTGCGGTAGAAGACGGCACCTCAAGGGGTGGATGTGAGACTGGATCGGGCAGACAACCCTCATCTCCATCATCCTCATCATCCACAAAGATGGTCTCGGACTGCTCTAAAGAACCTGAGATGTTGGGCCTAGTCCCCGGACTAGCCTCATCGAAAGTCACCTCACAGGTCTCTACCATTTTACTAGACTCGCAGTTCCAGGCCCTATAAGCCCGCAAAGAAGTCAAGTAGCCTAGAAAGATATCATCACAAGAACGTGACTCGAACTTGTCTAGGTTCCCGGACTTCAAGATAAAGCACTTGCATCCAAACACATGAAAGTGAGATACACTGGGCTTCCGCCCATATCTCAACTCATAAGAGGTGCGATACAAGTGTGCCTTGAGAAAAACTCGATTTAAGACATGGCACGCGGTAGCTATAGCCTCAGCCCAAAACTTCCGCGGTGTAGAATACTCATCAAGCATCGCCCTGGCCATCTCGACCAAGGTACGGTTCTTCCTCTCCACGTCGCCATTCTGCTGTGGGACGTGCGGAGAAGAGAACTAGTGCTCTACACCTGTCTCACCACAGAACCTCTCAAAGTAGGAATTCTTGAACTCCGTGCCATTGTCACTGCGGATCGCTCACAAGCACCGAGAAGCTCAACAGAAAGCCTACTATAAAGACCTCGGAAATGTGTAAACGTCTCATCCTTCGAGGCTAAGAAAAACACCCAATAGTACCTCGAGAAGTCATCGACCACGACAAGGACATACCATTTCCCTCCTGCTGACTGCACTCGAGCTGATCCAACTGTGTCCATATGGAGCAGCTGTCCTGGTGCATCGGTCATAGTAACTGTGACCGGAGGATGAGAAGCGGCAACCATCTTGCCGTGTCGGCATGGAGCACAAACTAGATCTTTGACCATCTTGAGTTTCGGCAAACCACGAATGAGGTCGTGGCCGCTAACTCGGGTCAAATGATCAAAACCAATATGACCAAGTCTCCTATGCTAGAAAGAAAGATCACGGGACTCAGAAGCAACTAAACATCGGAGAGGATCACCAGAAGACTCAGAAAAATCAGCACGAAAGATCCTCCCAAACCGAGAAATCCATAAACCGGACTCACCAAGAATCAAGAATTTTGCAATTATTTTTCTTAAAGCTCACCTCAAAGTCGTCATCGGTAAGCTGAGAAACGGAAAGCAAATTATACTGCAGCTTACTAACCAAGGCAACATCTTTCAAAATAAATGAATCATTAATACGCACTATACCTTTAGCGATGACGCGCCCAGACGAAGCATCTCCGAAGGTGATCGTCTCATCACCTGGAGCGCGGGCAAGGGAAGAAAACCAACGAGAGTCTCCGGTCATGTGTCGTGAACACCCGGAGTCTCGAGCCAAACCTTTCCTTCCTCGCCTGGCGAACCCGAGTCAAACAGAGTAAAGTCTCGATCTTAGGGTAAATCAAGAGTGATTTTGGCACCCAATCTTGAGTAACACGTCGAGCGATAAAGTAGTCAAGCACGACTGACCTCTATCTACCCTACGCTCTCTGTCACTCAAAGAAGCAGAAGGTCTGTGTGCAGACCGAAGCTGTTGTTGGGCTTGACTGCTACAGAGGAGCGAGTCAAGACACCAGCAACATGTTGATCACGCCGTGGGTGGCTATCTCGGCAGAGAAAGCGAGATCTACCCTCCAGACAGCAGAAGTCAGGACTAGGAGCAACACCACGGTCTCTCTACGCGATCCTGACGC
Source organism: Bonia amplexicaulis (assembly GCA_036346245.1). Classification (NCBI taxonomy): domain Eukaryota; kingdom Viridiplantae; phylum Streptophyta; class Magnoliopsida; order Poales; family Poaceae; genus Bonia; species Bonia amplexicaulis. Next base: position 1,256,932 of record CM070744.1, read on the forward strand.
GCCTGAAGCATCGATCGATCAAGTGTCCATCCTTCTGACAGAAGGTGCAATGATACTTCGCCTTCTGAGAGGCGGAAGTAGCATGAGATGGCTTCGCCTTCTGAGAGGCTGAAGCTGCAGGTGGACTCACCTTGCTGTCAGAGATCCCTTGGACAAAGCCCGCAGACTTGAATTTAACTTTATCAGATCTGGGCTCAACCTCGATCGCACCTCCTACTATGGGTCTAAGAATAGCAGGTGGATGCTTCCTAATGTCCTCATAGAAATCATATCCTAGACCTTGATTAAATCTGCAAATCTTAGACTGGTCTAGAATAAGATTAAGCTTCTTCTTGCCTCCTACAAATCTCTCGAGAGTGTTCATAAGGTACTGACACTCCCGAAAGAGAGAGGCGCAAGAAGAGCAGGGAGGAGAAGGGACAGCAGGAGGTAAGGGAGCAAAAGAAGAACCAACAGTAGAGGAAGGAATGGCTTGTGCATGCACAGCCGACTCTGATGGGACAGTCCTACTACTAGCAGTTTGGTTCACGCTCCTAAGTGTCTCAATCTTACCCTTGGGCTTCTCCCCCACACCAGCAGTCACATCACAAGTAGTTGATGGCTTCACTAGTTGATCCTTAGTTAGCTTCATATATTTTTCATTTAAGGCAACAAGTTCAAGTTTTAGTTTATCACAACTAATGCAAGGTGAGCTAACAGGGTCCTTAGTAGCAAACTGAGCCATTTTCTTATTAGTGTCAATCATTTCTTGAAAAGTTTTGATACAGATCCAAGTTCAGCAATTAACTTAGGACAGTTCAAACATGAATCAATGGGCTCAAGTAGTGAAGCTTGCAGTTCAGCAATTTTATGATCTGCCCACTTTAGGTTCATCTTCGATTATTGCAATTTTCACAAGACTCGGGCAGATCCAGAAGCATGGTATAAAGACCTCTAAAAGCATTGTCCTTATCCTCACATGAGGTGCAAGAAGTAGTCTCAATAATGGTAGGTAAAGCAACACTATCCTACTCATCTCTAACTCGACAAGCTCACATGTATCACCTTAATTATCACGGAAGGAGCATGAGAGGTCCTTAGTTTCTCCATGTCACCAATCAAGGCATGTAAGTGAAGTAAGTTCCCGTGATAGCCTAGCTACTTCCTTCTCCAACTCAGCACATCTAGTCTTAGACTTAGCATGAAATCTACCTAGCTTAAGGAAAGCATCATTAAGCTGGTCATAGGTAGGGCTCACCTCGTCGGAGTCGGAGTACAGCTCGCTGTCGCTCAGTTCGCCCTCGAGGGCCATGAAGCACATGCCAGAGAAGTCGTCCCGCCCTTGGGGTCTTGGTCACCCATCCCGTCATCGTCGCTCCATCCCTCCACCTCGCTGAGGTCGAGGTCGTCGAACGCGGAGAGGACGAGGTGGAAAAGCTTCTTGGCCTTCCCAAGGTCGCGGAACTTCTTCTTGCCTTGCGTCTGAGCTGGAGGTTTCTTGTTGCGGTTCTTGTCGGGGTAGTCGTTCTTGCCCGAACCGCCATAGTCGATCTTGCCCTTCTCCAGCTTGGGGCAGTTTGCCCGAATGTGGTTGGGGCCACCACACTCGAAGCAAATCACGGGTCCTCCTCTCCTTCCGTCCCTCCTTCTCTTGTAGGCATGAGAAAATTTACGAGCAAGAAGAGCCAACTGATCATCCGTGAGCTGCTCTAACTGATCATCAGTTACGTCACAGAGAGCAGCAAGGGAGAAACCGCAAATTGAATCAGAAGAGGGGCCCGAAGAAGAAATGGGATCGGTGACCAAGGCCATCGACTGTGATTTCGACCTACGAGAGACAACGTTAATCTCGTGAGTCTTGAGGCGCGAGTACAGCTCGTCAAGAGTCAAGGTCGAGAGGTCTGTCGTGTCTTTGATGGTGGTCACTTTCATCTCCCGAGTACAGTGAGCATCTGACGAGCGTTATCTGAGTCGGAGTACGTGAGACCGACCGCTCGGAGGTTGCTCAAGATCTTATGAAAATGCGCAAAACACTCATTAAGGGACTCGCTAGCGAGCATTTCAAACTTGTTGTAATCTCGCTTGAACTGGTCCTGTCGCACCGTCTTTATTTGGGTGGTGCCCTCATGGTAAGCATCGAGGGTCGCCCAAATATCGAAGGCGGACGGAAGATGAGATATGCGGTCAAACTCACTGCGACTTAGGCCATGGGTTATGATGTTCATTGCCTTAGCGTTTGCCTCGACGTCAGCCATGTTTCCGGCATTGACGTCCTCATCGGTAGGAACAGCAAACCGAATCTTGACCTTTCGCCAGATGGCGTAGCCCTGAGCCTGGATGTAGGTCTCCATCCGACTCTTCCAGAACGGATAATCCATCCTATCGAAGATCGGGGGCTTGGTCGAGTACTTGTCCGTCGCCATGGCTTTTGAGACCGGATAAGATCTATGAAGAAGAGCTAACCGGCCCTGATACCAATTGTTGGACCGAAATGGCAACAGAGGGGGGGTGAATGGTGCCTTTAAAAATTAAAATCCTCCCCTCAAGTACTCACACAGCAGAGAAGAACTCACTGGAAATCACAGATCAAGAAAATAAATCAAATCCAGAGAATAAGGAAAAATCAGAACATTACACGGCAAGCGGTAGTACCGCAGATACGAGCGGTAGTACCTCTTAGCGGTAGGACCGCTGTGTAATCTGCGGTAGTTCCGCTGAGCGGTAGTTCCGCTGAGCGGTAGTACCGCTGTGTGAACTGCGGTAGTACCTTTGAGCGGTAGTACCTCTCGACGAGCGGTAGTACCGCACCAAGAACAGCAGGCGCAGAAACTCTGAAAAATACGAGATTCGTGAGATTCTTAGATTATTGGCTTGCGAAACTTTGAGGATAGCTAGGAAATACTCCCAGAAGAATAAGCCAAGAACCAATTTGAAGATTCTACAGGAAAATCAAAAGAAATAAAATCCCCTGTCCCAAAAACCAAAAGTGCACAGAGCTGCACAAAAACTCAAATTCCCATCAATTCTTTGATCATTTGGCCAAAAGATTTTGAGGATATGTTAGCAATAGCCACTGGACTCTACTAGCCAAATTTTATGCCATCACAAAGAAGGGAATGAGATTCTTGCAAAAACCCTAGAAAGGGAAAAAGAAGAACAGAGAGAGCTTAAAAATGGAATCTGAGATTTTAATGCGATTAGCTCTTGGGAAAATCGATCAAATGATCTTGGGGCATCATCCTAGCACAGAGCAACCCATTTTGCCACTCTCCAACAAGAATCAACAAGAAAAACAGAGAATCAAGAAAAAGGCTCAAAAGAGCAACGAAGAACAGAGAGGCACAGGAGATGAAAACTTCTGAATTTCATTTCAAATAAAAAGATGAGTACAAAGGAGTCCCGATACATATGTACATTCGAACAAGAAGAAGGATTACAAGATTCTCAACTCATCTCTCCCTCTCAATCCTCAAGATCACCAAGAGCCACACATGTTCTTGGGAGGAACACACACACACTTGTCACAAGAGAGGAGAGCACATGAGGGAGACACACACGCTGCCTTAAACTAGTCTCCACCCACTAAAGCTTAAAGCAAAAGGCCTCTCCAAAGGCTTTTTGACTAAAGCAAACCCTAACTCTCTCTTTTAGGGCATGAATGGATGAGGAGGCATGCAGCCACTCCCTCCTATTTATAGCCCTTGGCTAACGGGTCTCCAACCCGTTACGCGGCTAAACCCAAATGGAGCTCGCTCCCACTTGTGCACCTCGCGAAATCACCATTTCGCCTCTCCGCACCTTCCGGAAGCTTCCGCTCCTTGTCGTCCAAGCCTCGCAACCACCTCGAGTCTCCGCCGTCTTGACACATCCCGACCATTCTGACCTCAACGCCACCTACGTCTAGTCCGGTCACCTCGTGTCGCGCCACGACTCCGCCTCGACGTCCTGCAGCCAACACAGATAAGAAACACATCACATAGCACCGCTCGATAACATAAATTAATCATATGCCCTAAATACCAAACCGCCCAAACCAAACTCAAATTTTATGCCCTGACTGTTCTGTCTGCGCACAGGCGGTAGTACCGCCAGCCGGTAGTACCGCAGTTTATCATGCGAAAGTTCCGCTCAACCTGGGAGCAGCAGACTTGATCCATTTTCCAGATTTTCAGCACATGTGTCAATTACTCATCACAAACATGGGAGCACCTCTCACATGGTCTCTCACCATGGCAATATGATAGAAGTGTGCAACATGATGGCCATTCTGATAGATATGCTTTTAAGTGCAAGGGAAAGACAAAGGAGCTTAATCCAATGACTCTTAGTCAAATACATGCTGAATTTCAGCAAAGAAAACTTGCTGAAAATGAGGGTAAAAAGAAAGAAAAAAGAGACTTCCACACATCGGTGAGTGAGAGCTACAAACCAAATATGAGAGGAAAAAGTAAGAGTGAGAGAGGGTTGGTTATGTTAGCTACAAATCAGATTTGAGAGATATGAGTAATGACCCATCAAAAATGCACTTTGTGCTTATGTACAAAGATGTAACTGTTGTGCTTTCAACTAATGATTTAGCCCTCTTCCTAGTGGTGTTTCCTCTCTTTTGCAGGCATTTGAGGATGTGCTTCTAGAGGAGGTCCTGGCGGGACTTCCACCATTGCACGGAATCGAGCATCAAATTGATCTAGTTCCCAGCGCATCACTTCCAAATCGTCCACCATACTGTACCAATCCGAAGGAAACCAAAGAAATTTAGCGCCAAGTGCAAGAGCTACTTGAAAAAGAGTATGTACACGAAAGTCTTAGTCCTTGCATTATTGGTTGTGATGTTTTATAATCAAAGGTCACACAAGATTTGGTTCATAGAGTTATTTGAGCGGTTCTACCATAATCCAACACTCTCGTGCATCCACTACACCAGTCTCCTATATCATCTGCCTAGACAATTAAGTAAGTTGGATTTTTTTGGAAATATAAAATAGCCTGTTACAACATACCAATTGCATTTCCACTAATGACTGCCTAAATCAAGTTTTCTTGTTGAAATGATGCAGGGTAATTTAATGCCCTTGGGTATACAAGCAAGACTAAGCATAGCGCTTTAGATATGGATCTGTCACTAATATGTTTAGTATTAAATCTAGCGTGATAAGGTTGTATGCCCAAAGCTAAGGAGTATAATGTAGTCAAGTAATTATCCATGAGGAATTAGCTACGACCTAATGTGAACATAATTTGCAATAATTAAGTAGGGCATGCAATTTGATACTTTGAAATAAAATACTTGCATTCAAAAGGTAGGGGCAATATGATCAAAGTGATAACTTGCTTTGCTCAATTTACCACAATCTTGATCTTACTCAAAGCCTTTTTTCGTCGATGGTGTTGAACTCTTGGTTCTTGTTTGCATCAGGATTTTGATCTTGCTTGATCTGTTAATTCGTTGAGACTCCCTATTTCTAATTATGCGATAAATGACTAAATCCAAATAAACTCAAGTAACTCAAAAAGTGCCAAATGAATTCGGATGAACTTAATTAAGATTTATTATGATTGTGTTGGCGACGTGAGATAGGGTTTAGTGAGTGCGGGAGGTTCAACAAAGCCAGACGATATTTGAGCGAAGGAGAAACGGTAGAGAATCTTCACCGGGAAGGAATACAAGGATGGAGCAAAGGAATATTCATGGGAATATTCTATTTTGAGTTCATCGATGGCTAGGCGTAGCCAATTGTAGAATACCATGACTCAGTCTTTAATTTAATAACTCCATTTTATTATTTTTATATTTATCAAGAAAGTTCCATGAGTCAGGTTAGACCTATGGATAGATATATGATTTTCTCTAGGTATTATTTGCCAAAGTGTTAACACTTATGAATTAGGGCATGTGTCCTGCATGCAATGTACATGATTTTAGCTTATCGAATTAATCTTAGTGTCCATATTCTGGCAAATTTAAGATGTGGTATTTTATAGGGTTCCACTTATCAATTATTTGAATTATTAAAATTTGTTTAACTTAATAATTTATTAAAGCATGGGATTTACTCATTTGATTATTGCTATCCAATGGATACTTTAGTTACATCAGTATTCATTATTAGATCGAAACTGCCGATTGATCCTAGGGTGTTAATGTATTCAGATAAACTGTAGTTGTTGGCTAGATCCAGGCATTACTAGACCTAAGATTATGGCCTATTGGTATGATGGTGGATAATTTTAGTTAATGCATACTTAATTGGTCTCATCATCATATAGTTCATCAAATTGTAATTTAGCCAGGCTATTTTCAATTATCGAGGACCTGGGTCACTGTGATAATCAGTTATATTTTGATAGACACACAATGATATATTTAACATTGTCTCAAGGATGCTCCTTGGACTAAATACCATCGATATTTTATGTACCTTTAGTTATTATTTGGCATCGTTCAATTTAAAATCTATTCATTCAGGGCTAAGCTTGATATATTATGATTACGTTTATATATTTCAATGTCACTATTAATCACATGTATCATTAAGATTTAATTAATTGTGGTATGTTAATGACAAGGATTATATGTTGACTAGTAAAGTGCCCATGTGTTGCAACGAAAAACCAAATAAAAGTGATACATACTATCAAATATGATCTCAAACTGAATAATAAACATCAATTTTATCTTACGTCATCACGTATCAAGCAAAACATATATGTTCATACTCGTAAATAAATCAAGCATCGTATTAGTGAAGCATGATAGAACAAGGACCACATACAATAATATGTACAAAAATGATAGTAAACAGTATTTTTTTCATAGTATGCTTAATACATAAATAACTGTTAGACCGTCTTGGAGAATAACAAACCAATTGATAAATGGGACACCATGCCATAAACATTAATAGGAATTTTAAAATAAAACTGATGCGCCATCCTTCTGGAAGACTTATCTTCATCTCTAGCTTGTCAAGGAAAGACAAAGCAAGCACACTCTACAAAATGGAAAACAAATAGTTAAACATCATAAATCCATTGTATATTACATATAAAGATATTAAAAGATTTAGTGAATTTCTTATGTTATTTAATGTCCAAACATTCTGGCAAGTGTATCGTTCCTTATGTCAATGACATTCATGATAAAGTTCCTTACATTCAAATCATGCAGCACTACTTGGCACAGTTCTGTTTGAAGGGAGCATTATTTAAATTATAAAAGACATACATACTTGCATACATTATTTACTTGGTTTTT